>JAGFPH010012538.1:19187-29794 GCA_018207615.1 Philaenus spumarius | reverse complement strand
TTTTTTTTTTTTTTTTAGTGACATTGTGGATTATTTTTGTATAATCGTTCTTGTTTTGATTGGTTATGTATAATTTTAGTAATTATAATTGTATGCGTTTGAATAGCAACTCTACAGACGGACATTTGTACATGTAACTGAGTTTGCTGAGAGATTATGTTATGTTATTATTTGTAAAATGTAAAGATTTTGGGAAATAAACTCATTAGTATTATTATTATTTAATTTAATTTCTTAGAGCTTAGAGGAGTGCGAGAGGACTGGGCTCTCAGAAGTGGGTGCGTACTACAGGGAAACGTGGCTTTTATAACAACATAAACAACGAAATGTGACAGCAAAACTGTGACGGCTGGTGGCGCATGCGCACAACGCTTTCTGTTAGTCGCTTCTTGGCGTATGTTTTAATTGTACTTGGTCCGGTTTTAAGGTGGCGGCCCTAAACGTACGAAGTCGTTTAAGAAATAGTACCGTAGTGATATCCTCAAATAATGTCCATTAAAACCATCCCGCACAAGACAGTAGGCCTATCATATGATATGTATTTTGTTGCGTATCAGATTTGCCCCTTCTTGTACAAGGCGAGGTGATAGCCTAATGACCCAACCGGTAGTTCCGCTAAACATATTAAACAAAAAGTGAACAAATATATACAGTACTCTAAAGGTGTTTTTGTTTGTTTTACATGGTAGGGTTTCTACCATAGGTAGGTGAAAAATATTGACTCCCCCACCACCCCCTTCGGTCCTCAACTTATTTAGAGCACTCCTTTCACACTCCTTAAACGGCAGGGCCGTAGATGGGATTTTTGTTTGGGGTGGGCTGATTCTGATTGATAGTAAATCACACCGGGGGATACGGCTTGCCCCCAACCAAGAGGGGGTCCGGGCAAGGCCGTAACCAGTGGTAGTTAGGGGGTCAAACCCATCCGAAATCCCGAAATTTAGTATTAAAAATCAGTAAGCATGGAAATTGTTGTTTAACACGTTCACTGCTACGCAAATTTCGTATTTCCTAAGCGCTAGGGACTGACCTTTTATTTCTTATATTTATAGTTAAATGAGTAGAAATTACTTTATTTTTTATTTTTCAACCTTTCTACATAATAATCACTAATATTTTAAAGCGGACGCACATGTGCATCCATAGCACATAGTAGCGTGCGGAGCACACAATGCTCTTTGTATTGAAACTACTCCCAATGCGGGGTTTGGCGTGTGAAGCACGTAATGCACTGTGTATTGAAAATACTTCCATACGGGGGTTGGCGTGCGAAGCACGCAAGTAATACACTGTGTATTGAAAATACTCAAAATATGGGGGTTTGTGTGTAATGCACTGTGCGTCGGCCGCTTCTCATAGTGTCCAGTGTCAAGCTCACATGTGCGTCCATAGCAGTGAACGTTTTAAAAGGGTGTAAATTCAAATCCCCGGTCCTGTATTTGTTTTTTTTTTTCAAAGTGTTAAGGACCATGTTGGATGGAATTCTAGGAAACAGCGAGCCTGAGCGCCAAGCCGGATGGCGATATACTCACACTGCTCTGCGTATTGCCATTCTCTCTCTAGCAGTCTAATAAGCTCTAACTAACAATATGGTAACACGGCAGATTTATTATTGTAGGTTTGAAGACGTTACACCCCCTGGCTACGTGCCTGTTGAATGGAGACATACTTTTAGTGGAGCGGAGAAGAGCCTAGCCCCTTTCGCATTACACGATCAAGGCAAAATAATGCGCTCTTACCTCTCAGGCAGATCGTTCAGGACATTCGTAGACGGCGAACTCTAGACACTACGACCGATACTAGCTGGAGTTCCCCGAGGCAGTGTCCTGGGACGGTATTGTATCTGGTGTTCACTGACGACTTCCGACTATTGCAGGTGTGACTCTGTCGCTGTATGCTGATGAAGCGTTTCTACACTGTAGTAGCGCAAACCCGGAAACGCGGCAATGACCATGCAGAAGCGACTGGACGCAGCCCCTTGCCTATAAAAGCTGCAGTAACAATTTTTCTGTTGATAGTGCGATCTGTGCTGAAGTACGCGTCCGCTGCTTGGTGGACGCTTGCCAGCAAATTAAGCAGGAAGAAACTGGAAACACTTCAGACAGCGGTTCTTCGCAGACTCACGCGTCACCCGTGGTACGTGAGCAACTCCACCGTTCTAGGGTCAGCTGGAATCTCTACCCTAGACGATTTTGCTAAACGATGCGCCTCTAAACTGTTTCAGGACGCACGCGACTCGGGCTATCCTCGCGTAGCCGAGACCCGCAGGAGACTCGACATCCCGGAAGACGGTAGGTAGGCCTCGGCCTGCAGCCATCTTGAACGACCCACCGTAGGCTGAATCCGGCCGCGATTTCCAAAATAATGACTCCAACTTGCATACCTTAATTTTATTTGATTACAGCGAAGTTTAGATTGCAGCTTGCAACTATCAGGGGATTCCCTTGGCCCTGCTACTGCTCCCCGCAATGTATAGTGCATGCGGATCACCCTCGTTCACTTGTACGGAGTGTGTATTGCCGCTTCAAGAGAAGTAGGCGCATCACTCTTGTGCTTGTGTCCGGTTCAGAGTGACTCCCACGTGGGGGAGGGGGGATGTTTTAGTGGGTAGTACTCAATTCTGGGTGAGCCCTACAGTTCCTCTCAGGAGAGAGGCCTGCGTAAATGCATTTCATCCTAAAAAAAAAAAAATCGCCTTGACGTGTAGCAGCCGTCCACGGTAACCGAACGACGACCGTAAGCTCAGTGGCGTACGTGACCTAATGTACGCTTTCACATTGGGAGTTTTATTCGTAGGCCTACGACGGCTTTGGCTGAGTCGACCTTAACACGACGACTGAGTAGCCTATTAAGTTTTTCTAGTTTTAGCGATTATTTATTAGTTATTTAAATAATTTATGTGCGTTTCAAATTTCAAACGAATCGTATGAATATTTTTATACAAAAATAATTTTTAAGGAAGATATAGGCCTATTCATTGATAGTTATTTGTTCATAAAGTTGCAATTTATTTTCAAATTATCGTACATGCATAATTTTTTTATTTTATAGTTATAGGCTACATATACTGTTTATTTATGTTTTAAATTTCATCCAAATCGGATGACTGCTTTTAGAGAAAATTGATTTTTATCAAAGACAAGTTCATTGAGACCAAGAATTTTATGAATACACTAGCTGACCCGGCAATGCTTCGCTATTGCATAATTATTTTGGTGAAATAAATGCGAAAAATGATCGTGATTTAGTAACTTTGACCCCCAAACCCCTCCCCCCCTAAGATTTCGAATTTTTTTAAACCCTTTCTTAGTGAGCACCTATGGCCCTAGAGGAAGCTACATACCAAATTTCATTCTAATCCGTTCAGTAGTTTTTGAGAAATCTTGATTTAGTAAATTTGAACCCCCCAAACCCCCCTAAAATTTCCAATTTTTTGAAAACCTTTCTTAGTTAGCACCTATGGTCCTAGAAGAAGCTACATACCAAATTTCGTTTCAATCCGTTCAGTAGTTTTGGAGAAATCTAGATTTTTTGTTACTTGTATCCCCCAAACCCCCTAAAATTTCGAATTTTTTTAAACCCTTTCTTAGCGAGCGCCTATAGCCCTAGAGGAAGCTACATACCAAATTTCATTCCAATCTGTTCGGTAATTTTGGAGAAATCGATCGTGATTTAGTAATTTTTACCCCCTAAACCCCCCTAATATTTCCAATTTTTTAAAACCCTTTTTTAGTGAACACTTATGGCCTTAGAAGAAGCTACATACCAAATTTCATTCCAATCCGTTCGGTAGTTTTGAAGAAATTGTTTTTTTAATAACTTTGATCCCCCAAATCCCCCCTAAAATTTCGAATTTTTTCAAACCCTTTCTTAGTGAGCACCTATGGCTCTAGAGGAAGCGACATACCAAATTTCATTCAATCCGTTCGGTAGTTTTTGAGAAATCGTGATGAGTGAGTCAGTGAGTCAGTGGGTTTTCGCTTTTATATATATAGATAAATTATTAATGAGCAAATTTAACTTGATCGGAAAGAAAACTTTTTTACAAATTCTCTGACCGGTGTCGCGACAAACTTATAGTGGTTGAAGGGGTGCGAGTGAATGGGTGAGGATGCATATTTAGGAAAAACGAACAACATTTAGTATTTTAATATTGATTACTGATTTCCATCACACTCTATCCAGGCTTTGGGCTTTCAGGCATAAATTTACTTCACGGCCGTCAGCTTTATGGCAAGGTTTTAAATGTTGAATGCAGGTAAACATAAAAGCTTACTGCGACTAAAGACTAGAAGTTACAACTTCAGGCTATTTTTTTTATGCTTGCATTTCTGTTATAAAAAATTACTTAATTAAACATACTGTAACTTCGGGCTATTCTTTTAATGATTGCATTTCTGTTGGCGTAGGTTAGTAATGGTAAATTTCCGCTTTAGGTAGCTGGAGGTAGGGAGGGATAGTTTGGGCGCTTATAATGAATTTGTAAATACATCCATTGGTGTAGGTGTCCATTCATTGTAAATACATTCAATAAAAATAAAATTTTAGTTCATCAGTCTAGCCCTAACCTAATTATATAGTTGTTTAATTTATTTTACCAGCTTGAACACATGTGTAGAACGAAACGTCCACTCGGATGTTTTGAAAAATCGCCTGACCAGCGATTCCAAAACATCCATCCAATGGACGTTTGTTCCGTCCAACGAATGGATGGATGTCGGTGTGTGTTGTCCCATTGAGAAAGCAGGCTAGCGATCTTTATCGGACATCCAACCAATCCATCCAACGGATGGATGCTCGTTGTGGCCCGGCCTTTAGGGCTTCTGGATTTTGTGATTATGATTTTTGCTCCAAAGGGTGAGTAAGCTCTATTCAAATTCAATTAGTATACACTCTAAAATTCGATAATGTACACGAACAGCCAACAAAAGTCGGAGAGGGGTAGTGGTGTCCTAAAATTGGTATTGCAAATGGTGGTGGACATTTTGTACTAATATATCAGTAAGCAATTTTTAAATTGTACACGCCTCTGGACGTGGAACCCCCGCAAGATGTTTCCATGTCACATTAAATAAACCAAATAATAATATTATATAAATAATAGCTTTTTTAATAAAATCATTTTGAGAGAAGTAGGCCTACAATTGATCACCGTGTTACCTCATTTGCAGTGCTTAAATTCCAGAATTTGTAGTTTTGTTTGTTTCTAAATGAAAATGGATTTGAAACAAATTTATTTATTTGTATTCACATATTTTCTTAAAACAAAATTCTCTACAAAGTATGAATGTTTCTTTGTTTACTGGCTACTTTCACCCAGGTTTTTTGTACCAAAAATACAGTACTGGTAGTTCAGGGGTGTCTTATTCAATTTTCAGTGTAAAACACTAAAAATACTTTCAGGGCTTAAAATACTTTTGCAACAGAAATGAAAATCACAAATCCCAGGAGTCGTAACTCTAGGACGAAGCATTTTCAGACCTATATGTTTATACAATTTATTTTTTATTATGTCGATGAGAGGATAATCCTGTCAAGTATGGTAGATTCTTCCTGAAAAATTCCGTGTAGAAATTATAAAACTTAGAAATTTACTTTATATGAAAAAATAAGAGTTAGCATTATACATAAACTATAAAATACACATTAACTTTTGACTAATGAAGACATTCATTTCAAAGTGCCAAAAAATTAAAAAACCTTTTTTTATTTCAAAGCGATCTATGTTCCAGCGCCAATGCACGGTTTAAAGATCTATGTTCCAACTATATCGTTGTAGTTCCTTCAGTTACCCACAGAATGCGTAACCTGAAGTGCAGTGCACTTCAAAATGATCTATGTGCCAGGAAGATAGTGGCAGCGCTTTCAGACTTTATCAGGACATAGATCATTTTGGAGTACATTAAGCATGGACATAGATCAATTTGAGAGGACTGTGTATTAGGACTTAGATCTGTTTGAACAACGTCACATACATTGATTTATTTTGTGATAGTACTATCTATTATCCGTGTTATTAAATTTACCATAAGTTTTTATTACTGTATCGATGATTTAAAAATTATGTTTTTATATAAAAATTGTATATAAATTGTTATATAAAAATTTTACTTTTGGCACTTAGATCGCTTTGAAATGAATGTCTTCAAATATACTATCACTGAAAAATAGAAGAACTAAATTAATTAACTTCACTCTGAAATAAAAGACTTTGGACCAATTGTAAAAAAGTAATAAGTAAAACAACCTGAGCTCAACTTTACACAGTACCTTAAGAAGGCAAAAGCTAAAGTTTTCCTGATTGTTAGCAAATTTCCCCGACTTCCACGTATGTGGGAATTCTGAACATACAAAAAATGTAAATAAAACATTTTCAGTACAACAGACAGACGAGTGTAAATGGATAAATTTTATAATTGAAATGTACATATTATAACAATGTTTCTAACAAACTGTTATTACTTCGAACCATCTTTAAAATCAACATCTATACATTGTTCACATTGTACATTGACGAACCTACAAAGAATGTTCGACTAGTTCATTAGTCACTTTTTCACTGCAGAATCAGGACATGTTCCACTGAACTGAACTTGGAATTTCTATTAAGAGTTCATCAAATAATATTCAACAATAGGTTCTACCTTCAAAGACACAATGCATCCACCAAGGCACGAGTAGACCGCATCTATATCTGTATTACAAACCCCGGATAAGCCCGCACAAATTAAGTAATCACTTTACTAATGTTTAAAATACATGTTGCAAAGAAGGTTGGCATGGTTACAAATTGCAGGATTATTGAATCACTTACATCAAAGTAATGCAGTTTCAGATGGTAAAAATAAGGAGGATAAATATCATGAAGCTGAAACAACATGTGTTTGATTTTACAGACTGTGAACTATAATTATGCCCAGTTTTATATAAGCTGACACACAAAAATAAACCCAACTTAAAGAGCGAGAAATAAATCAAATGTTTAAACTACACTTTTTATCATAACTACTCCGGTGTTACTGCAAAAGTTTTACTTTGAGAAAACTTAATTTTAATTTAACCATCCGGTACTGGTACATTAAACAGAGTAAATAAAAACTCATTTCATGTCCTTTTATTTTTTTAACGGTTTTAAATACAAGATTGAAACTCATAGTACACTTTTGGGAAAACAATAGCTGCTTTTGGAAGAAATTGCAGCCTGATAAAAATTACGTGGATACAGTGAAAGAGGGTTCAACGTGTGTAAATATAAAAGTATGGTTTGTCCACCAGTGGCGGTTCAAGACCTGAAAAATTGGAGGGGCAAGGACACTGCAGAGGTTCGAAAGACTGAGGGGTATGGAATACCTCCCAGTCACAGGAGGACTGAAAAATTATTAAAAATCAACCCAAAACTCTATTTTAATGCCTTTCTGGCTGAAAATGTATTAGTTATTTAAAACGAAATTCACCCTCCAAAAACATTGAAAATGTGTACATTACGTTGTTTAATTTTTAAAAAAAATGTTTGTTTCTGGATAAAATGTTTAATTTATTTACATAACCTTATAGTTTTTCAGTTCAAATTGTGTAAGAATGTAATTTATACTCATAAGTTGAGAGGATATCGCAATATGAAAATTTCTAATAAACGTAGAAAATATTGTTAAATTAATAAAAGGGATACTTTATAATTCAAATCTGTTTAAAAAAACCTCTTTTGGTCATACTGTTAAGTTTATTTTTTTTTTTAACTGTTGATTAAAACACTTTTTTCTTATTCACATCCACGTCAATACATAAGTCATTAATTATTAGGCGACTTCTAGACTAAATCTGGAGGCTAATCGATATTAGTGTGATATTATTCAGTGCGTACCACGTATCCTTCCGTAGGTGTTTGAGCTCGTAATGAATACCATCGTTAATTATATTTACAAGTTTATTTTCACAAACAAATGCCAGAAATGGAGGAGGAAAATTTACACACTAAATCATAAAAAAAAAACAGTAAAATTACAATAAAATTGTAAGTCATTTCTAAAACTGAAAGTTAAACAGAAGTCTATTTTAAGTGTAATCTTCTTGGTTTAAGAGCAAATCTTTCGACAACTACTTATGTTTTCTTTCAACAGTCCTTTTTTTATATACAGAAGTGCGAGGTTTGAAAACCTATCCTGGGTCATTGAGGTCCTCAGTCAGTTTTTTATTCTCCTCATTGCTGAGAAACTCCTCTCTAATGACGCAGAGCTAATGGGAATGGTTGCAGCAATTCTCAAAGCTTTGAATAAGTTTGGGAATGTTTCTTGTTTAACTATTATTTTAAAACTTTACTTTCTTGTTTTTCTCAAGGTATGAAGTTGATTTTGTAGAGTCAATACTACAGTTTTTAGCAATAGATATTTCCGCTTTGAGTAGAGCAGTAGGCCTATTTATATTTCCAACATCACCATACTTTTTCAAAAACCTTTTGATTGTTCAAAATCTAAATCAAACAAACCATCAACAGCATTAGCCAGTTCTATTGATTGTTCATTAAACCGATCAACTAGCCTTTCAGTGACAACATCTAGTACTCTGAAGTAAACGTTGGATTTCAAATAGTTTGTATGTCAAGAAAATATGGGGGTTTAGCCCCCCCCCCCACCCAAGCCCTCCCCTTTAACCGCCTATGCGCAAGTCGCCACAGTAAAAAAACAAAACCAGCTTGATATAAGAGCATACGACTGTAAGGATCACGTTTAAGGAATAACCAAAATATTCAAATAATCGTAATCATCTCTTCAATCGTGTTTTAGGGATCGGCAATTGGCAATCCAAACTGACTGAGTTTCGGCATTGACTTTTCTTTCAGAATAAAAACTCTTAAGTCTCAAAACATATTAAATATTTTTTGTTACCAAACTAAGCTCATAATAAAAACTTCATGAACAAAAAAGCTTCCCCCTTGCCCTGGGCTATCCACAATAATTCTGTCTTAATTTTTCCTGACTGAAAAATATGTTAATTCATTAAGCTTTATATTTTACAAGTAAGAGAAAAGAAACCCCATCCTCAACCTTCCCCTAAGCTAACTTAATTCTCTATCCACTTTATTTTTCTTCTTTTTTTTATTTTTCAAAATTTATTTATTGATGGATACTATTACATTGGCACCATTATAAAAATAAATATTTCCATTTTTACGTAAATGTAAAGCTTAGATATCGATTAGCTCGCATTGCCTGACTAAATGCATTAACTTTTTTTTAAATCTATACATTTTCTAAGAAAATATCTCTTTTCTTTCACTTTACCTCACTTAAATTTATGACTGACTTACTTATGGCTTTTCTGAAATCAGGTAAAAAGCCTTTCAAATTTTCTAAGTCTTAATTGCTACAGAAAAAATATCTTGACTCAGTAAAAAAAAATGGACAAATACAGTATAAATAAAGCACATTATTTTGGTCAAATATTTTATTGTGATAAACAATTTAGAAATGGCCTCATTAAAAACAAACTATAACTAATAAGCTCCTTGCCAAAATTTGTGTGCGTCGATAAATCATAATATCTTAAATAAGTTCTTATCAAACTTCCCTATCTTCCTTCCTTGCTCTATTGCTGCCATTAAATTGTGGTGGAACATGCCCCTGTTGTATTTTCTGCAGGATGAAAGTCACGGGGCAATGGTAATTGGTCTTCCCCCTGAACGTCAATTTTTCCTGAAAAAATAAAAAATAAGATTGCATTATCAGTTATAAAACAACAACTACAGTCGATTCCACGTTCACCGTGCAATACGAAGCGCCCATAAGCCATTTTATCCAAACGGCAGTCTCAGTCAAACTAGCCGTAAAAAAAACATCAACTCCCACGCAACGCTCAGACAATTGACGCAACCCGCATGACAATAAACGTGATGTTCCCAGTAATGGTAGTAGCATGACTATCTCCCGTAGGACCTGTACTGCATGGTGAACGTGGAATTGAGTGCAGTTAAAGTGCCAACAAACGAAAAAGCGTAACATAACATTTTTTAATTTTGATGCTTCAATATCACGATTGAGCTTCTAAAGTTATTTGAAATGTGTAGCCCTCTCAATTAACCTTGGAAACAGTTGAATTTTAAAATAACAACTAGTTACCGGTACTATTTTCAATTTTATTAACAGTTATGTTAAAATGAAAAATTTAGGAAATATTAAACAAAACACACATGTATAATTTCAATATCCTTACCCTAAGTTTCAGAATTTCAATACACATTTTGTACTTGAAAACATAGTGCAAATTAATGCATAAACCCTTGCTGTATTAATTTAGACATTTAATTTTGGGCATTTTTGTTTCGATTGTAGGTTAGAGAATTCCCTCATTTTTATTAATTTGGGCGTAATTCTTAACATCTATGTACTGTACTTTTTTCATGTATGCCGTACATGCATTTTACATTTTTTTATTAATAGTGTTGTGTTAAAGAATATAACAAAAATATCTTTACCAGGTTCTAGTCACTTCCACTATTTTTATGCTCTTGGATTGTGATTAAAACTCTGATTTAAGTTTTATATTTCTTAAAATTAATATGAACAAACAAATCATTTCCGTTCTAGTAACAGAATCAGTGAATCAAAACATCT
>JAGFPH010012538.1:6064-19087 GCA_018207615.1 Philaenus spumarius | reverse complement strand
ATTGGATGTGATTAAAAAGAATACCTGAGCTAAAGTTAATTATTGTATAATAGACTACATAGTTCGCAATCATGGCAGACATGACATAGCCTACATACAAGCTTAGAAGAGGCTAGACCTAACGTTATTGTAGAAACAATAACTTAAAATTTTGTACAAAGGAAATGATAATAATCTGATTTAAATACAACTGTACATTTGGATGTAGTAACCTTAGAAATAAATAGGGTGATTTAATGTTAGTCTACAGTTGTAGTCCTAATAGACATGCCCTATGATGGGACATGTTTTCCTTCACAATCAAAACCTTATAATACGCTGTAAAATAACTCAAATTGTTAATTCAAAATACATAACTTTTTTATATTGATAATTTAAAAAATGGATATACAATACTTACTGTATAAGATGTTCAAATTCAAACAAGCTCAAATTCATCACAGGTTAGGCGATAGGCTAGAACGCTGTAAGTGATGTCTTATCGGAGTCTTGCAACACTGGCAGTATAAGTGAAATGATAAGTTATGCTGAAGTTACCAAAAAAGTAAAAACTAATCTAAAACCGAACAAACCCATTATTGGCTCTAAAGGTGATAACGCAGTTACTGGATTGAAAACGGTCGTAAAGAAGTCTTGGGTGTTTTTATCACGTTTTTCACCTGAAGTTACAGTTGATAATGTTTTAACTTACATTCATGACGAGGGTATAAATGATGTCTCATGTGTTGAGTTAAATACAAGATATGATTCGTACAAGTCTTTCAAGATAGGTGTTAGTGAAGGATTATTATCCAGGGTTCTTTGTGCTGACTTTTGGCCGGAGGGCACTCTTATTCGTGAATATTTCCCTGGACGATCCGATAGATACACGAAAAGTAGAGTTTTTTTAGGGAAACCTGCTGCTTCCCAAAAAGCAAACTAATTGAGAGTGTTCAATCTCCTGTGACTTCACAGGAGAAAATAAAAAGCTTTGGCAGATCTGATCTAAATCTTGACGGGGACAGGCTGGGAAACGATCTGCAAATCGGTGCAAATTTAAACCCGGCTAGTAGTTTCGGACGGGTGAATAAACTAATTGTGTCACACATAAACCTTCAGTCCATTCGAAATAAACTTGGTCAACTTGAGATTGTCCTTGACAGTAAACCTGCAGACATTTTGTGTATAAACGAACACTGGCTAGCAGAAGAGGAGATTCCCTTCTATGTACCGACTGGTTTCTCCCCAGCGAGTTTTTACTGCAGAGCAGCTCCATGGACTCATGGTGGAGCCGCCATTTATGTTAAAAATAATATTAAGTTTGAAAAAATTGATATAACTAAGATGAGTGTAAACTTCTTATGTGAGGCTGCTGCTGTCAAGGTATCTGACTTTGACCTTGTTATTGTCTCAGTATATCGTACACCCAGCTCAAATGTAGAGCTCTTCTTCCAAAATCTAGAAAAACTATTAAATTATTTAATGGGGATTAAATTTAGATACTTTGTACTTGCGGGGGATTTCAATGTGGATGTTCTGGACAAGAAGAAGTCTGAATCTCTGGATTTCTTAAATTTGCTTAGATCACTAGACTTATATTGTACAAATAACAAACCAACCAGAAATGAAGCATGTTTGGATAACTTAGCAACTAACATACGATCTGAATGTTATAACTGCTCTCTTTTAGATCAAGATATCCTTTCAGATCATGCTGGTGTATGGACTGAATTTGAATTAGATCTTGTGAACAGTGTGAAACTTGACAGCAGTAAGTCAGATAATATTATTAAAAAGCGTCTGACCACATTACCTAGATTGGATAGTTTTAAGATTAGCTTGTCATGTTTGGATTGGTCACAGTTGTTTAGTATTGGTGATGTAAACAAAGCTTTTGAGTATTTTCTTTGTATTTTGATATTTTACTTTGATTTAAATTGTCCTTTGTTGAATGTCAGAGACAGACCTAAGAACGTTAAGTGTAATGGTAATAGAAAATGGTTTACCCCACACATAGCATCTATGCGTGATATACTCTTGATTTTGTTTGATAAGTGGAAGCTCAGTGGTGACCTCAAGGACAGAGAAAAATTCAAAACATTTAAAAAGGTATATAACAAGGCCATTAGGGATGCTAAAATTGCTGCAAATGATGTCATTATAAATAACTCTAACAATAAGTGTAAAGCTGCCTGGCGTATCGTCAAAGCAGAATCTTCCAGTAAACCAACTAATTTGTCGGTGCCTGTAGATGTGGATACATTGAATAATTATTTTGCAAATGTCTCTGTGAATATTGGTATTGGTAAGGATATTTCAAATGACACTAATTATATTGAGCTTTTGACTAACTTTCAAAAACCAACATGTCTTCCAAATTGAAATTTTATGTGGAAAGAAGTAGAACCTAAGACTATACTTGATCTTGTTAATAGGTTTAGTTCATCTCATGCAGGAGATGTTTATGATTTATCAAATTCTATCATGAAGCACATTGTGGGTGTGATATTGTTGCCATTAACATATTTAATTAATTTGGTTTTAACTGATGGAACTTTTCCTGATTGTCTAAAGTTAACAAAAATAATTCCTATCTATAAGAAGGGAAATAGAAATCTTCCTGAGAGTTATAGACCTATCGCTTTAGTTCCTATACTGAGTAAGATAATAGAATCATGTATTTTTGTTCAGCTATATGACTACTTTATAGACAATAATTTGCTATATGAGCACCAATATGGTTTTAGGCCAAAGTATTCAACTTCCATGGCTGTTGAGACTATTGTTAGTCACTTATTATCATCATTTGAGAATAGACTTGTTACTGGTATGTGCCTGATTGATTTAAGCAAAGCCTTCGATTGTATATCGCACAGAAAGTTGTGTGGTAAGCTTGGATACTATGGCATAAAACACATAGAATTAAAATTAATAGAGTCATATCTAAGCAATAGGAAGCAAATGGTTGTAAGCAGTAATGATGTGTCTGGTTGTGAAGATGTAATCTCGGGAGTGCCACAAGGTTCTGTTTTGGGACCTTTCCTTTTTTTAATCTTTGTCAATGATTTTGGCTGTAACATCCCCGCCATGTCAGTCTTATATGCCGATGACACAACATTAATGTGTTCTCATGAAGATTGTGTTGTGACAAATGCTTTACTAAAACATTCTGTGGAAAGAGCTAAAACCTGGTTTGATGCAAACTGCTTAAAGATAAATGATAGCAAGACCGAGTATATACTGTTTTCACTCAGAAGTGGAGTTATAGATGATGGTGATGTAAAACATGTAAAACTTCTGGGTTTGTACTTGGATAATAAGCTTACCTGGCGACCACATATAAATGCTTTATGTAAAAAACTTTCGAGAGTATTATTTTTAATGAGAAAACTTAAGTTGGTTGTCAGTTTTGATGTCCTGCTGATGACTTATTTTGGCTTGTTTCATTCACTGCTGATGTATGGTATTAGGCTGTGGGGTAATTCCAGTCTCACTTTCAAAGTTTTTCTATTACAAAAAAAAGCTGTAAGAATATTGGCAGGTTTATCAGATAGAGAGTCTTGTAGAGCTAGTTTCTCTAAATTACAGATTTTGACATTGCCCTCTTTATATATTTATTCGAATTTGATTTATGTTAATCAGAATATTTCACAGTTTGTTAAACACAGCTCAAGACATAGCTATAACACTAGAAATAAACAGGATTTGGTTACCCCTCTTAACAGGCTTGTGAGATCATATAAAAGCCACAGTTTTCAACAAATTAAGTTATATAATAAGCTGCCAGGTAATATACAATCTTTGACTAAAAAGAATTTTAAAAAGTGTATATCTGACTTCCTGAAACAAAGCACCTTCTATTCATTAGAGGAATATATGAATTCCGATTTAAATAAATAAATGTTAAATTTTAAGAAATGATAAATTTTAAGAACTGTTAAATTTTAAGAAATATGTTAAATTTTAAGAAATGTCAAATTTTAAGAATTTAAATTTAATGGACTATTGCTAATTACATTGTAAACAAATGTTTAAAAGCAAAATAAATCTATTCTATTCTATTCTATTCTATTCTATCTATTCTATTCTATTCTATTCTAAAAAACGCTGTTTAGTGTAGTGTTCAGCTTCAGTCACAGCCTAGAGAGCAGCACAATACACTTATAGAATTATGTAAATTCTATCACATTAGTACGGTCTGATCGCTTTGGCAAGGTTGGTGACCGCCATAATTGATCGTGACCGCTATACCGAGCATCTTTCCATCGGTCTGACCGCTCTTCCCGGCTAAGTGGTACCTATATATATATATACATATATATGTTAGGCTTTATTTAACTAATCAAATTTGTTACATACCTTTTATTTTTCAACATGTTAGCCCACGGATTGTGAAATTTAATCAATAAATTAAATAGGTACAATACTTGCTTTTTTGTCTTATCCAATCCTAAAATCACTAAGTGATTACCGCGGTTTCGGGTAACCTATGTAGGCCTACCCATCTTCAGATCACAGAAATAAATTAAAAGTAATTCCCTTCATTAGGTCGTCAAAACATTAAAGTTCATATACAAAACAAAAACACACGTCACATTAAAACACTTTTTTCAAAAACCACATTAAAAACATCAATTAGGCCTAATCACACTAACCGGTCACGGTAAAACGTTTAATAGTGTTTTTTGAAAAATGTGTTTTAATGTGTTTCGTGACGTGTGTTTTTGTGATTTTTGTGATTTTTGTTTTGTATATAAACTTTCATTTTTTGACGACCTAACGAAGGGAATTACTTTTAATTTATTTCTGTGATCTGAAGATGGGTACATAGGTTACCTGTAACCGCGGTAATCACTTAGTGATTTTAGGATTGGATAAGGCAAAAAAGCAGGTATTGTACCTATTTAATTTATTGATACCTTTTATATCTGTCTACAGTCCTTTGTTATGTTCTTATTTGTTTGGATTATCGATTTCGGAGATCACTCCTCTATTTTCAAGCCAAGTACAAACATTTATACAGTTATTCACATAGTTTCATTTAAAACGACACAAAACAGAATAACCTAACACGTTACGATAGTCGGGTCATATCAGTTGGCCAACGATAGATTATAATTACTCATTTATTGTAAGGTGTTAAGTTATTTTAGTGGTTTGTGTTGTTTTAAATGTGAATAACTGCGTAGATGTTTGTACTAGACTTATAAATGGAGGCATGATCTCCGAAAACGATAGTCCCTTCAAATAAGGACATAACAAAGGACTGTAGACGGACATAAAAGGTATGTAACAAATTTTGTTAGTCTAATAAAAGATCCTGGAGGCAACTAATATAATGTATAACTTATATTTAATATACAAGATAAGTCTATTAAATAATGAAAGTATATTTCCACATCTTAAACAAACCTGACGGAACCGGTTATAAGTTTATGTGTGCTGACCACAAACATGTCTGAAGTTGGATAAAAAGTAGCAATTTTCTGTGATTTTCTTGATTGTGAATCACCATTTAGATCGATTATGTTTTTAGTAGTGTAAGAGAAAAATACTACATATTCTCTCTCACATATAATCATCACTAAGCATTTTCAGCAAAGTACCTTAACCTTCCTAGATGATCACCAGTAGGCCTACATGGATTCCGAACCTGTAGAACTGTGTTGTAGCAAGCTAGGTAATGCATTAATTGATTTAGTCACACTGCTTTCCAAATTAACCTTTTTATAAACTTAAAATATAACTAAATATTGTGATATATTTTAAAATTTGTCATTTAATCTTTGAAATAAAAACAAATATAATGAAGCATTTTCAGCTAAGTACATAACCTTCCTAGATGATCTCCATTAATCTCCAAATTAGTGTTTTATTGTTTTCACACAGTAGGCCTAATTCTTGATTTTTTATCAGTTAATGGTAATTGGTTACCGATTGGATCGAATCCTATTCCTCTTGCCTTCTATCTTCTCGTTTTATTTCATCGAGAGAACTACAATATGATGTGGAGATTAGAACAACTGCTGAACAACTTTTTTCTAAATATTTGTTTATTTTAGAACAGTAGACTAAAATTTAGGTCTACTATGGGATTGTGGTAATTCATTATTTGAAGAGTTTTACTAAACAAATTAAATCAAGTGAGAAACAAAAGTCCTCTTTACAAAAGTAATTTATTATTTTTGAAGGTTTTGTTTTTCAAAGGAAATAATTCAGATCTGTAACTCTAACATTTATAGTTTGCTATAGCTATGTAGAACAGTTATAGATTGATTATTGTAGCTCGTGCATCACTGAAAATGGCGACTTTGTCATTGAAACATGTTTTAGTTGGTAAACATATTAGTTGTGAGATTCTGAGTTCAATTTTTATTCTATCAAGTATATCTTCTCACAAACCAAGCTCAATATTTATTCTATCAAGAATATTTTCTCACAAACCAAGCTCAATATTTATTCTATCAAGTATATTTTCTCACAAACCAAGCTCAATATTTATTAAAATACAGTAGAGCATCGAAAATCCGAACTAATTGGAACCGAGGGGGATTCGGATTATCAATTTGTTCGGATTTTTGAAAACAACCAAGAAAAAGCCATTTAGGCTAAAATATATGCCCTTTAATCGATTAAAGTAGTTAAACAGTACAAGAGGTAATGTAATTACAATACAGTATGTAAGACTACTTACATATTATGATTTAGAAGAACCTGCAGTAGGGCTAACATGATTACACTTGTAACTCTCAATTACAGTACAGTACATAATTAAAAGTTGACTTGTACATTATAGTTAACACAAACAAAAAACTAAAAAAATACTGTACAGTACACTACTGTATGTACGACACATTGTTATAATGATTACACAAAGAGAAATTAATGTACTTTCTGTATGTTTACTGCTAGCACTAAAGCAGCTTATAGCGTGACAGTGAAAATACTGACAGCCAGTCTATTGGGAGGGCGAATGAGAGCAGGTATTAAGAAGTGTTTAAAAATAGATAATAATGTCAAACTGCGATGAAGAATTTTGTGAAATTTTGAACGACGCAATAATTAACGAAAACGAAAACGAAAACAAAATTTTTGCAGGGGCTACCTCAGAACGCGTTCGGATTTTTGACGTTTCGGATTATTGACGTTCGGATTACCGACTCTCTACTGTATATATATATATATATATATATACTAGCTGCCCGATCCGGCTTTGCACGGATAGACAAATCAAAGTTAAATGTATATTAACAACAACAAAATAAAATATCAATAAATATACTTCACTATATATTTCTTATGGGGATTTTTAGCAACTTTGACCCCCCAAAACCCCCTAAAATTTCGAATTTTTGAAAAAGCGAGCTCCTAGGGCCCTAGAGGAAGCTACCTACTAAATTTCATTCCAATCCGTTTGGCGGGTTTTTTTTAGTAACTTTGACTCCCCCAAACTCTCCTAAAATTTTGAATTTTTTTAAAACCTTTCTTAGCAAGTACCTCCCCTAGAGGAAGCTACATACCAAATTTCATTCCAATCCGTTCGGTGGTTTTTGAGATTTTGTGATGAGTCAGTGAGTGGTATTTGGATTATATATATGGATATTTGTTAAATCCTGAAAATTGTAAAATAACATTATTTAAATGATAAAAATTTGTTTATATTGATTATGTTGGTAAAGATATGTTGAAAAATAAATAGGGTGTTTATTTTTTAGTGTATATAAATATGTGATAATGTTTTTGAAGATTTTACAATAACATTGTGATTGTTTAACTGGACTGTACGGTAAACGCAGACTAGCTCTTTTTGTAACTGACACTTGTGTGTGTTGTCCGCCGCCATATGTAGGCCTACTGTAGACTCTCAACTACAGACATTCAAATTACATTATGTTAGTAGCTACTGAAATGTAGAGGGCATGACAATTTGGATTTGATGTGTTTATATTTGTTGTTGTAGAACCTCATTGATCCAGACTATTTGGGACTTGCAGTTGTCCGAATTAATAAATGTCTGGGTTAAATAAAATACGGTAGCCTACCCTAACCTATAAAATATGGTAGGCCTATAAAGTATATTAAAAATAGGCCTATTTGAATAGGAACTAAACGAGTTTATTATAAATTTAAAGTAGTGTACAAATGTAATACAAAATTAATATATAGGAAAGAATTATAGTTAAGCTCTTTCAGAAATGTTTCTCCTGATAAAAACATATCTTATTTGCAAAACAACAATGCGCTCAAATTTAATTTCATTCACTTTTAACTTTCTGACATTTACAACCGAGATAATATATATAAATTCTGACTTAGGTAAAGTCAGGATAATAGTGTCCTATTTAACTGGGACATACTGTGTGCTATTTTATGCTGATATTTTTAATAATTTAATATATAAATCAATTATAGTTCCAGATTTTCAACTTTTGGAAGAAGTCTGATAAATCAGTTATTTTCACAACATCTTATCCTTTTCAAGAACTTAGCTACTTTATAAAACAAAATGACTTATTACGCTCCTGATGAACCTAGGTGGGATTCTTTTCATCTGAAACTGACAAGAGCGATGACAAGTATGTGTGTTATTTAAAGTATATAAATTTTACAAATAAAATGATGTATTAACATTAAGAATAAAATAATGTAAGCAAAATGTGTACAACTACAAAGCAAAGCCTTTGTAATAGATCCACTTCTGTTTCAGTGCTAATGTGCACAAACAATCTGCAATTGTCGTATGTTTCATATTTTTAGTGGATATAGTTCGGATAAAAAATATATTGTAGATATTTTCAAAATGAGAGTTCATATAGCCTATCAGATAATGTTTAGACTACTAATTTGGTTTGTTGTGTTGACAAACTGACTTTTATTGACACAAATTCTTAAACTTAAACAGTAAACTCGACACCCAGTCATGAAATCATCAGTTGATTTGAGTCAGAAAGTTCGTTTGAGCGATTATGGTGTAAGATTTGATCAATTTGATACATGGTGTACTATTTTAAATTATTACATTGTGAAGGCCGAGTGCTTTCACAGTGTATTTTCCTTGAAACTCACAGATAACTGGGTTATCAAACATTTTCTATGTTATTTACTGCTCTTTAGAGAATGGTACTATAACCGTTTACTACAGGCTTTAAGATCGCACAATTAAGTGTCCCTAGATAGCTACCTCCAACAACTATACTTTTGATATTTTGTTTTATTGTTCAGATTTGGCAAACTAGGCTCGTCAGTTGTTAAAGTAAATACAACTAAACATGTATATCAAATCTAATCGCTGACCCACCCCAGTAAAAATATCCTCTCTAATATAAACCAAGCTCTGACAGCCATAATGACATTAAATTTATAATAATATTACCTTGGTCCTGAGACCTATGATCCATCGTGGTAATACTACTATACCAGACCAGGCCTACACAATTTCTCGGAAGTGTATAACATAGGCCATACATTTTATTTTAGTTATAAGTTAAAATATTAATCTAATGAATTTATAGTAAAAAGGGTGCTTTTTTTTACCTTATTCAGTTTCACTTGTAGCACATGATCTCATACACACAAAATGATTATACTTGTCGATAACGATCGGTTTATTACTGTTATTCATTATTTACAATAATTTTTTTTAACATCTATGAGAGGATTTCATATTTTAAAAACAGAAGTTTCTCCACTCTCATGTAGCATTTTCAAGCTTTGACACATATCATATAAACATTTCCACATTATTTCTTACAATGAACACATTTTGAACGATGTTCATTCCACACAATTTAATATAGTTTTGAAACTGTTCCATTATTGGTAGTTTGGTTTTTGATTAAGAACAGATTTTATTACTATTTACTTAGATAGGGATTTATAAGGAATTCTTAATTTTCTAGTTATTTATTTAAGGTTGTTATTGTGTCATACAAGGTAGGTCTAGCCAACTGATACATTTCATAAATAAATTAAAATTTGCCAAATTTTGTATATTACAGTACATTACAAACTTATTTTTCGAACATCACATCGGAGAGATAGCATTCGTTTTAAATTTATGCAATCTTGCAAAAGTTTTCTAAAGATATCACACACACGGTTCTGTAGGTCTTCATCAATCGCTGCAACTTTATCAGCAATAACTTGTCCGATATCATAGGTTGTGATGACACGTTTCCTGAAGAGACATCTTTGGAACAGGAAGAAATGTAAAACAGCAATAGCCGGTGACCGAAAAGATGTCTCTAATAACCGTTCTGAACAACGGCCATAATGTTTTGTGCAGTGTAGGACTTTGTTTAATATTGCTTGTAAGTATTGGTAAGTAAACACCAATACTTGAAACACCAATACCCAATGTCTTTAACATCAGCATCAACAAAATAATTATAATAATATATTATAAAATAAATTTTAAATAAATCCATAGTAAATGAATCTACAGAAACAGGCCAGACTAGTTTTGTATTTCAACAGGAAGTTACAACGGATGTACCAGCTTAAATTACTTAAGACACAAATACACTGCTTTGCGTTATTCTGTGTGAATCAACGAGTGCAGACACGCGATAAATACTGTCAAATCTGTAATACCGAAAAGCCAATCAGAACAATATAAAATTCAAATAGACCAATCAAAAGAGAATTGAAATGCGTGAAACTGTGTGGTGGGGAAATTTTAGAGAAGACACAAGGTCTGTCATGAACTAAAATTCAATCAATCAACACCTAGACCAAACCTTTCGAGATGCATCAGTTTTATTTTTACATCAATTATTTAATAAAGTAACTTCATCATTAGTAACCAAAGATAAATCATTCAAGTAATAAAGTATTTTTGTAATCACTAAACAGAGTTTTCAATCAAGTTACACACATCAAATGGATCCAGGAACCATCAAAACCAAGGAATAAAGTGCAGTAGTGAAGTGTAACATAAAATTAATAAAATTCAATAAGGGAGTTTATAAAAATCAAATAAAAGTGCAAAGTGTGTGAGAGTGGGAACAAAAGAAATTATGTAAGTATCATTAATATTTCATTTCATTGTAAAGACAGATCTCGAGGGTTAAAATTAAGTAACAAACGAAATCATATCCAGAGTATTGTGTATCAGAAGTAACATTAAAATAAATCAAAATAAATAAATAATCATTTATTAATAAATAATTGTATTGGGATTGGTTATTAGGATTAACTGAAGAGAGGGTTTTAAAACACCTCATAAGTAATCGAAATCAGTCACCGAAGCAACTTAATATCATTCAAATAAATCTATAAATAATATAATACATTTTGTAAGTATCTATAAATAATATAATACATTTTGTAATATTAGATTTTATTATGTTCTAGTAATTAGAAGTAATTTTCAGATTCAATCATTAAAATAAGACATATAGATTTAAATGTTAGAGCGAGAAATTAAATGACTAGCACCGCCCTCCTTAGACGAATGTAAACTTTTACTTTATTACTTTCGAAAATACAAATTGAGAAAACATTAATGGTATCAGATTTACATGTATTTAACTATTTTGTGAAAAATAATCACTGTAGGAATTGTTTTCAGAAATTTCAAAATATATTTAATAATTTTGTGAAAAGGTCTCTGTACTTATTTCTACCCAGTTCTTTGGAGTATGTCACATGCCAAGCTAAAATTTGATCCGTAATAAGGATCTGGTGGAGCCCCAAAACTTAAAAATATTACTATTCAAAACTTTCAAAGTGACTTTACAAAACCTTACATAACTTCACAGTAGTCTTAATTAAAATACAAAACCTTACATGATAGAGTCGCCCATTTACAAAGTCTTACATGGTGGGGGTGGGGGGAGTCTTTGTGTTTTCCCATGTTATTTCCCCCTCTTGATTTGTTTGTATAAAGCTTTCATACCAATTTAATGCTGATTTTTCAAGATATGTAGGCAATAAGTTTAGTTTGAAAGTAAAGGGCTTTGAGGTCAATGCCAAGCTATCATAAGAGTGGTTCAAATAAGTTTTACAACATGTTCTTGTAGGCTACCCATTCTAAATTAGCAGTTACGGCGTCTTTGTTGTTGTTTTGATAGAAATATGGGTCTAAAATTGAAAAAATAACAGCTAAACCCCAAACTGTTACTTTAGGAGAGAGCGATGGCAGTTCATTCAGTCTTTTAGGATTCACTAGTGACCATATTAAATTTTCTGGTTATTGACATTGTCTGAAAGTAGTCTTGTAAAGGAATTATTCAAAACGTCTGGGTTTTCTGTTATCTGTGACAGGTACCCTTCACCTTATATAATAATTAATAATGAAAACTGGATCTATGTTGATAGTGGTTGTGCTAAATAATGTCTTGCACACAACAATAGTTGATGTCACCAAGGCCATACCCAGTAAGGTTAACCCTTCCAAAATCTGTAAAATGTATAGGGTATAATGTGAAAATCAGGTAGTTTTATCTATGTACATCCCATACACTAATTCACATTTTTCAATTTAGTTTTTAACACCCTTAATTTTTCGAAATAAAAACTATTCATAGTAGCCCTGGACTGGAATGTACTGAATTAAAACAAGTTAGGCCTACAACAAACCTAAACAAGTTAGGTAACATACCAATTTTAGTAAAACATGTCAAGGAAAATTTTCGTTTTAGGAAATTGTGTATTGGTGCAACTGCCTCCTATATTAACATTAACTGTCTGTCTGCTAAGCGTCAGCGTCAGATATATCAATCAAAAGTTAAATTAGACTGTGTGATTGTTTATTTTGTGTTTGTGCATCATGCTGTATTACAATACACAATTTGTGTGGTGCATTCTGCATTTAATTGTCTCTATTTCTAAGGTAACTAAGTTCTTTCATCTTAATTATTAGATTCAAAAAGTTTCATTGTTATAAACCTAAATTAACAAACACTTATATATAACCCTAACAATAGCTTTTGTAATTTTCATAGGTTAACCCTTTAAGTACCAGAGCAGAAAAAAAATCTGTTTGAAAATGGAAATAAAAGAAGATTTTGTTTGTAACTTATGAGAATTTTGAATGTACAG
>JAGFPH010012537.1:15271-29799 GCA_018207615.1 Philaenus spumarius | reverse complement strand
ATCAAGTAACAAGAAATTATTCGAAGAAGTGTAATCGAATAATTTAACTAGCAGCGTTACATCTAGTAACCTAACTTATGTCCCCGTATCTCTGATCTCACTCCTCGAATGTATCTCCCTAAGCTTCCTCTCCCCTCTCTAACTCTTTTCCAGTTGCCTCAGGTGTGTTACACTTTATTTTTTTAACGTACAAGTTTGGCCCTATGTTATCCATGCTAATCTTTTAATTATTTCTTTCCATCTGTTGGTATTGCTCCATCCCCACCATATTTCCCTGCGCATCGGCTTCTGAGATCCCCCTCGCTTTCTTCCATCTTTGCCTATTGTTTTAACTATTTCGCTGATAACTTTCTCCGCCGACATTTCCTAGAGTCGCGAGTTGCATAGATTTTTCGCGTACACTTTTTCCTATCTTCCCCAGCTCGAATGTTTGTTCGACGACACTTGGTTCACGCTCTGGATGCTTTCACGGTTTTCGCGAGTTTTCCTCGCGGAAACTTTGTTGTTTTTGGGGCAATAAAGTTTTTCTTCTACCACTTTTGTCTCTTTTGGAAATATATGTGTTGGCCGGTTTTTTTACTCCATTTTGCCAATTTCTCATATTAGGGACTTGCGCAATTTGCAGATTTTTTGATAATTTAATTGATTTAAAATTGATACTGAATACCAATACTATTGGTTGAGATTTACATATACTTTTTAACTCCCTTTTTCATTTAAGAAAATTTTTATTTGACACCCTTTTTATTTTTCCTACTGCTTGAAAAAGGTATGATTTCTCTCACGTAATGTTTTAACTATTTTTATATTTTAAACCTTTTATACTCTAAAACTTGAACTATTTTTCAATTTGTATTCTTTAAAATTTCAACTTTTTCAATTTTTTTTATGCTTTTTCAACTTTTTATATGCGAACAATTTGTTATTTTGCCATATGTAATTTTTTATTTATTTTTATCCGTAGATTATAAAAATAACTTTTCCCGAGACTTTTGAGTAATTTGGAGTTTTTGTTTTCCCTTTAACCTTTCACTACGTTAATAGTTTTTCTTTTAACGCTCCACGACTCTCATGGCTAATGCGTACACATTTAGTGAAATACATTCCACCATAAAAAAATCTCAATTACGTTTTTTCAAAAAACTCCCTACCTTCGTACAAATCAATCATTTGTTTCAAAGTCTTTTATTCTTTCTTAGACTCGTTCAAGGACAAATGTCGTCATCGGCGACAACAGACATTTGGCCTGGACTTGTCGACTTCTGACTTTACTGATACTAGGGACCGCGTGTGTTGTCACAGAAAGCTTGCGTTTTATAATTCAAATTTTTTTTCAAACTCTCCATGCTTTGCAAAAGGCCCAGTCCGTTAAGGGAGTTTAGTATCCTTAAGGTGAGGACACTCGCAGAGAGGACAAGTCATTCTGTCAGTTATGTAATGTAGACAAATATAGTTTGAACTTTCTATTGCAAATATGCTTATATGATTTCCGACATGTCTAGAGTTTTCCAAATGTAGTAAGAATCGGTTTACTGTGTCATAAAAAATGCTTTTTTAATCTTGAAAGACATTCGTAGATGGGGTGGAAGAAAAATTACTAAACTCTTAATGGACTACACCTACCTTATTGCTGTTCCAATTGTATATAACTGCTATACACGATGCGTTGTCGTCAAATATAAAATTCTTCGAAGCAAAGCTTCACATTACACCGTAAACACAAAATCTTTAGAACATATACAGTATATACAAAATCACGACGTTTCGCGAAGAACCAATAACATTTCGCATTCTCAGGTGATGTAAGTCCTAGAGATCTAAGCGGACTTTTTTGTTGCAACCTTTCCGAACGCCTAACACAGGTGGACTGAGTAGGGATCAATCGTAGGTCGTTCAAAGGTTCAACCCCCACTGTAGGAATATTAAATGTAAATAAATGAGATTGTTATGAAATTAATTGGTCTGGTATTAATTAAAGTCATGATGCAATTACATCTGTAACGGACAAACATTTTGCGATTATGTTTACAGAGATTTTATGCCAAACTGTGTGACAGACTACAGTCCTTTTACTGTACGTGTACGTCCTGGTAGAAGAAGAGAAGAGACAACTAAAGGAGGGAACAGGAATCCATCTCTAACAGGGCAAAGTTCGACAAGCAGCACTACATCCAGTGGCAGGTAATTATTAGCAAATACTCTTAATACTATTTAATATTCCACTTCTGGGCATGAGTTGCTGAATTCAGTGAGTACTTTTAAATTAGGCTTGCAACATGTGGAATCTTCATGGATGCATTATTAAGAAATTCTTTTAAATAAATAACTAAAAACAATAGAAAATTTAAGCAGACAAAAAAGTAGATTTGAATAAATAAGTGAATAACTTTTATATTTAAATCTTAAATATAAGACTTAAATAAAATATATCTTGCTAAATTAACAGGATGATATTTGAAATCACATTTTGTATAAATGGTAAATGGCACGAGTTTTGCTGCACCGAAAGTTTTTAGTGGGCTCAACTTAAATGGAAAATCATTTTGGCACCTTAAATTACATAGGACGTGTGCCAGAGTTAAAAAAATTCACAGAAAATTAAACCCCACCACTGAAAAGATTGCACAATATCACTCCACTTTTCACTTGACCGTGGAAGTCGCCGTATGCTATTTATCACAGTAATAGTTTTTGTACCAAAAGTTGAAATAGTGATGAAATTTGTGATGGTGTAGAAAGTTCTACAATTGTTTTTTCTTGGAAGTATTTAGATAAAAATTAGATTGACATTGTACTGTTGAGCCATGTGCTTTGGTTGTACATCGATATCGTGTTCTACGTAAAAATTAAAATTATATGATACCATCGGCGGACATTAAGTGAGTGTTGTAATTTTGTTCTTTTAATAATTTTTTGTCTGCATTTTTTTATGATTTTAAGTAATTTATTTTTAAAAATTCTTTATTTTACTTATAGTTCATTTGTATGTTTTTAAAGTGGTAAAAATGTGTATTATGTTGCATTAAGTAGTAATAATCACTTATCATGCCTCGCTGAGTTTCATTTTATGCCCCAACAGTTTGATGGTGAGTGCTTTCCATGGATCTCGAGCCCATTAACTTAATTAGTTTTCAATATTGAAGGTTAGGAAAAGTAGATAAAAATATGTCCTCATCAATTGGTATCTTTCGAATGCAATTTAGGTTGGTCTCGTGACTTAAGGATACAGTGAATAACTTAAGGATATAGCCATTGGTAACCTACGGTTAATTGTGGAATTGCTATTCGGATTGCATTGGCGTTGTAGTTTAGATTTCTTTGTATCTGTGGCCAAGTGTTGGTATATTTAGAAATCATAGATTGTAGTCACAGATGTGTTTTCAATATCAATACTGAAATAAACATATATTATTCAAAATGTAACTTCACCTTTTATTTTTTCTTGTAACCTTATGTTACAGGCTCTGGCAACACTAATATGTTATACAGACATGCACAAAAGGTTAGACTTTATCTGTTTACTCAGACATAGTTATAAGTTAATATGAAGTTTGAGCACAAAGAAAAGTAAAAAGAATGATTTTTTTTCCCCGTCTGTATGACTTTATTATTTGTTTAAAGTAATTCACTTACTTGAACATGGCGCGTTTCGGAACTTTATTCCATCATCAGATTCTCGCTCTAGTGAGGTCGTTAGCACATCAAAATAAATACATATAAAAAACAACACAAACACATTTAAACACGCACAATAACACATAAAATATATTCCGTGTGTGCACACCGTCGAATACAACCTGACACTCATGTTTATGACAAAGGATAAACAAAAAAATTAATGGTCAACTCGTAAAAAAATTTAGCCTACTTGAGGCTAATAATCATAGCACATGGTGAAGAAAATGTGTCTTTCTAAAATAATACAACCATAATAAATTATCTAATTATTTTTACAAAAGTCTTTTCACTGAAATACACTCAATAAACAATGGTCTCAGATTTTTATTAAAACCTACCATTGAAAAACTACAGCTGTTTATAAAGTTGGTAAACTAAAAAGTTTAAGAAAAATTTAATTACACTTTTTTTGTTATAGATCCTAAAGTATTCAACCTACATAATGCTAATGGCCATTTGAAACAATTTGGCAAGCTAAATCCAATGAGTATCTCAAATTGAATATTGGTGCTACCAGTCTAAAGTTATAAGCAGAAACGTGCCCAAAAGATGACGAAATAGTCCCCTTTGGTCACAAATGACATCACAACTTTTGAATGAATGGACTTTTTCTAACGTGGATTTCTCCTAAACCTTTCCGAAGAAATGCTGTGTCAAATGGCTCAAACCCCAACTTTACACATTCAGCCGTTCTCAGTTGATGCTGTCTTAAAGGATTTTATTATATATATAGATTTATTCTCCCTCATTTGAAGCATTTACATTACTATACTACTTGTATTTTGCATAGTTAGCCTTATCAGTCCTGCAATTAATTATTTCTGAATATATTACATTGGTGAAATTTTATTCTAGCTCTGGTTTAGAGAGCGACGAAGAAGAAGATATAGAGGAACAAATCACAGATTCTCATCAGGCATCTCCTGTTAAAGATTTCACGTCTTCAGGACTGACTACGTTTGAATCTTTGTTTCCATCCATGCATCAGACTTATGGAGTGGAAGTTCGTAATCCATCGAAGGCTGATGTATTACTTTACAAAAGGTATATAATTTACTAATTGCACGTATATTATTTAAAATATAAATTTTTCCGACTTTACCACCATTACATTATAATCAGTGATTGAAACTGTACGAGACATAAAATGTAGATAAAAGTATTAAATATTACTCAATAGTATGCCACTGGTTTACCAAGTAACTAAATAGTTGGCAATGTAACAAAGACAGTGTCTCCTCAACTGTCTTCGGCAGAACTCATAATGAACCATGCAAAATACGGTTTTTCTACTCAGATATTGGCAAAGTTCTGTTCAGAACACATACTTTGGTCTATTCTCTTCTCACCTAAGTTATGGAATTGCTCTTTGGAGTAATTCAACAAAGCAAATGACCCAGTAATTTACAGTAAAGTAAAGTTGAATTGGTGGGGGGAACTTCCCAGCGGCGGAGAAGTGAGCGCTTGCTAAGCAGATACGCTTGTCCAAGTCACCTTAATACAGCTTGCTTATTCTAATCTTTATTATATAAGAGGCTTTGCCCTGAATGAATGGCTGACTGACTAACCTAGAATCAACATAGGCATATTCTTGTGGGGTCATAGACACACACTAAGAAAGGATTTTGCTAAATGTTTATTTTAAAGCGTAAAAATAGTAAAAATTCGGGTGTTTACTCCCAGCGCTAAAACAGCTGTTGGGATCGAAAGCTTAGCAACACATGTTTGTTTACATTTATTACCATAGCAACCATTTACAATTAGAGTCCATAGTAGTGTATTTTACAATTTGTAATTACTATTCATTGTGTTTGTATCCAAGTCAAAAGGACAATTATGTCCATCTGTGTGACTTTTTGTAATTTAAGTAGTTTACTTACTTTACATAGATTGTTGGTTGACGCGTTTTGAAACTCGTCCCATCTTCAGAATATCGTTATGTAGAGGTTGTTAATACATTAAAATAAATTACAGTACAACATAACACATATACACCTGCAGAATAACACAAAGTGCGTATAAGTGTTTTGTGTTATGTGTAACTTGTGTTAAGTATTTGTGTTTGATGAAGGGAAACCTAATATTATATTATTATTTAGTACTTGCCTTAGCAATCCTTTTATAAGTTTTATCTCTCGTTTACAGCTGTTTCGCCTTTTCATTCAGGCATCATCAGAACGATTACAAAAACATTTTTTCACAGTTACACTTAATAACAGAGACTAATTTGGTGTATAAACCTTAAATAAATAAAACATAGTACGTATAAAACACAAAATGACACTTGATAAAACATGTGAGAGACTTGTTAAGTTTATTAATGTCACAGTATGTGACTGCCATCAAATCTCTCATAACACAAACTCATAATCGTTCTGATAAAGGTGAAACAGTTGTAAACGAGAGATAAAACTTATAAAAGGATTGCTAAGGCAAGTACTAAATAATAATATTATATTAATAGCAATCGGATATGGCTACAAGGACAATAATGGTCCTAATATGTAATGCATACAGAGTCTGGGGTCACAAAGTAAATTTGTAACACATAAATTTATATAAGTAAGAATGTAAAAATTAGAATTGTAAATGAGTTAGGAGTAGAAGAAATCAACAAAGACGCTAATTCACGAATTCGACAGCCAAAACCGCAAAACACGAACATTACATCATACAAACAATTAACTAACATTAATTCAAGAAACCAAAACTGTATAACGCAATTAACACAGTACATACGCAAACAACCAAGATCAGATGGCAGTGGATTCATACATGTATATTCACCACCCAATAGACAATGACAACAGTTGGCAGCACGTATGGAAAACAACAGTGCGCATGAGCGGAATCTTGTAAGAATCACGTTCGTTGCAACTTTGGACAAGACGAAAATGATCGAGGCTTCCTTGTTACTCAGAAAGATGGCGAATAACAGCTAAGTTCTCTCAAAATGTATGTCCTGAGTTGAATCAGTAAAGTGCGGAACGAGTATGGTTTAGTGAAAAGAACATTAACAAAGGTGATTAACATAGAACGATGAACATTTTAAGACATTCGCAATTAAAATCGGCCAAGAACTTTGAAAGTTATGAGTAAAATAAAAAACTGTAACTTTACACGCGGTCTCGTGTTAGACAATGCATCGCAAGGTTAAGTGAGTTAACAGTTTATTAAAGTGTATGGACATGGAGAACAACGAAACTACGCAAGTATATTAATCTTAATAAATTGTATTTAATTTATAAAAAATAATCAGATCTGAAATATATTTAAAGATAAATAAAGAAGCCATTAAAAAACTTAGTAATTAATTTAGTTAAAAGATTTAATATTCTTACACGTAAGATTTTTTGGAGCTATTTAAGCAATTTCTTGTCAACATGAATGTTGTTCTTTGTAAGTTAATTTTTGAGTCTAAAAACAGTCAAAACAAAATGGCTGAATAAACGTAAATTGAGCATCATGTAGTCGATTTCATTGTGTGCAGTCCAACCTTCCTAAAGTACTATTCAGTAAACGAACCCAGTATTTTTCAAAAGTTAAGTAATTAAGGGTATATGAGTTTATAAAGGAAAAGTAAATTTTGATAAATTTTATTTTGTTTTTTATTATTTTAAATTGTTTGCTAATGTTACTACAGCATGTTGCAATATGACACCACAATACATTTGCAAGTGCGTAGAACGTTACAAATATTACTTGATAATGGCTGAATAGCTGAAACGGCCGTCGTTTAATATTGCAGACGGTAAATCATATACTTGTTAATCAATATATTAGTCAATAAGAAACACTGAAGCCCCAACCACAAGTTCGGTGAATAAAACTACAAAAATAAAATGAAACACATTTATTGATTTAGGTAAAACCTTGCCATTTATCAGCCGCAGTATTTTGCTGTTTCTATTGTATCTATATATTATTCGTATGTAAGTCTTTTTGCTTATTTATTGTTTAGTTTGTTTTATATAATTTTCTTATTTTATCCGTTGAAGATATGTATTATCTTAATTTGTGGATTAGTTAATTTTATATTATTTTCTAACTTTATCCGTTGATTATAATGTATTATTCGTTATTTTAATAAGTTGTAAGACATATTGTAAACTTTTTTCTAGTAGTTTAAGAAGTCTTATTTTATCGATGTAACACGCTCCATTTCTCAACCTTGGGCCATTCCCAAGGACAGGGACAAGTACCGTTAGCCGCTTCTACCTGGCTTTTTGGAATGTCCTTGACGTGGTCACTCATGATTGGTTGATCTACCTAAGGTGGGGAAAGGAGGAGTATTGGTCTGTTTAGTTTATGTTTCATACTTTTTAGGTTTAGTTTAGATTTAGAACCCTCCGATGATGGTAACTTGGTTACTGAAATGTACATCAGGGAACTAGAATAGCTATATCAATAAATGTGTTTCATTTTATTTTTGTAGTTTTATTCACCGAACTTGTGGTTGGGGCTTCAGTGTTTCTTATTGTTTAAATTCACCACAGTACTCATTGAACAACCAATATATTAATATTCGGAATGGCAATTAACAAGTGTTATAAACTACTTAAATTACAAAAAGTCACACAGACGGACATAATTATCCTTTGTATTTATTAATGAGTTATAATAATTTGTGTATAATAATAATGTTAATAGTATGAATTAACAACGATAAATAATGACTTGTATGACTATGGTATTTGGATTGATAGTAAGAATATTTATAATTTATAGGTTTGTACTGTTGGGTCGTATGGCCAACCGATCAGGGGACCATCCTACAACAACCAACTTTAATAAACTGACACCGCTGAATGCCATCACCAGTGACAGTTCTTTACAAGTGCCTCCACCGAAAGTTAGCTCAGCTTCAATAGACATATACAAACAATATGTAGCCAAATCAAATGGCATTGTGCAAGTAGAGAACAATCAATACGAACAATATTTGAAATGTGAGCTCGGGTTGTTCAGGCCAATCGGTTGGGATTAATCGATATCATACAGTTATGAAACAATTTTGTTCGATAATTTTAAGAATTTAATCACCATTCATCCAAAATATCCCTGAACCTAATCCTACATTCCAGGCAAAAAATTCTGTCTTATCAAAAAATACCGGTATGTAGGCCTTCTTTCCATATGAAATAAGTTTACATTTGTTAACAACTGGTGGGTTATTGTTTCGTTTGTGTTAGTTTCAAATGTACATTACTTTCAGTTATACATGTAGAGTCTTAGTTTTCATCACTTGTGTGTACTTTGTTAGTCAAATCAAAGCTCTTAAAACAAATAGAAATATAATATGGGTTTCTCTCAATAATGCAAATTTTGCACTGTCCATATTGCAAAATGTAGGCTGTACATGTGACTTGACCGCCTCTGGTGTTCTAGCTGCCTTAGAGAAGGAATCTTCCTTTTAGCGGATGTGCCTTCTGCTCTTTTGCCAGCGTACATGCATAGTCAGGATGGTGGGAAAGGTCTTCAAATAAGGTGGTAAACAGAATAGTTTATCTTTGTTTATTAAACCGTTATAATTATCTCTGCTGATCGTGACCTTACTACGAAACTTTACACTACGGTGAAGGCAGGAATCTAACCCCTCTAATTATGTGAGTCCATTCACAAGCATGTTTACCCCCAGGATAATTATTACTTTGTCGGTTCCTTCCAACTAGCATCCCCTCTTTTCCTTCTAAACTCTGATCTCAGCAAAATGTCTGTATAGCCAATATAGCGTGCCCACTGTCAGTGTGGAACCATAGCGAACCTATTCTGTTACTTAATTACTTATGTTATTACTACAAGTACCTGCCACATACACATCTACTTAATGCATCTTTTCCTACTATCTGAAATAAATCTCAGACAATGCAGCTCACCTGTTGTTGCCGTACTAAGCTGACTTGACATGAATTTATTGTCATCGTTATTTTTTTGTTTGAAGATACACAATAATAATTTCAACTAGTAATTAAAATTAGTAAGTAAGTAAGTAAGTTTTATTCATCGCTTCTTTACAAAATCAACAGTATAAAAAATATAAACTAAACACCCTACATATTCCATCAAATAAATATAAGTATACATACTTTACTGTTCAAAATATAATAGGTTCTAATTACTATATTACAAAAGTTACAAAAAAACTAGGCTCCTACTGCCAATCTATATTAATCAAAAGGGTACGTCTTTAAGTTAGAGAAAATATTGCAATTTAAAAGATTATTTGCATCAATAAATAGTATCAAAAAATACAATTTGTTCATTAAAAATATTTGTTTGTATAGTAAAGAGCTCAGCTGGTTGAAGATTTTCAGTATTGATAAAATACTCATCTCCAAACAACTCTAAACTTCCACGTAGGCCATTAACAGGTGATAGTTTCATTCTTTGAAACAATTATGAATTTGTAGTTCAAATTTATAAGTTAGGGTTATTGTTTAGGCCTAAGTCATATTGGTTCTTTTTCTGTTTAACCTTTATCCTCTATTATACCTTAAACTTAATACTTCAATAAAATTTAAACATTTTATATTAATTACTTTCCTAGCTTTGAGGCTTTAATTAATCCTACATCTTTGGTGGTCTGGCTCCAATTGTCCTACTGCCTTAGAGATGGAGACTTCCCTTTAGCAGATGTGCCTTCTGCTCCCTTGCGAGCGTACTTGCATTTTCAAGATGGTGATGGTGGAGAAAGGTTCTTTAAATAAAGTGGTAAATTTGGAATAACTTAAATTTGTTAATTGATTAAGACGAGGGCAAGAGCTACCCCCCCCTCCCATTCTAATTAGTCTACTTCATGACGCGTTCACTCCCAAACTAACTATTACTTTCTTAGTTCCTTCCAAATAGTGTCCAACTCTAAACTCTGTTCTCAGCAAAATATGAACATAGAAAATATTTTGTGCCCACCGTCAGTGTGGATCCTTACCTAACCTATACTTTGTTACTTACATTATTATTATTACTTCAAAGTGGAGTGTATCTGCCACACTTGTATGAAAACACAATTTTTAAATATGTCGGAGATTGTAGTAAGGAAGGTGAGGTGTGAAGCATGAAAGGGATTCCAACCTATTTTTAAATATTTTATCTTGAAAATTTGTTTCATAGATTTATCAAAATTAATACAGACTTTCCTTTAAATGTAGGCCTACTGTATGTAATAACTACTGGTAATCAAAATTGTGTATTATGATAATACTAATTTGTTAATTATAGGTAAAAGAGAAAAGATTCTAGCAGTGTAATAGCACTACAAATGTATATTATTTGTAAATATTCACATTTTCAAATATATAATTTGTATCGAGTTTATTTACTTATGTAATATTAACAATAAAAATATATCACACGTTATCTTCCTTAACAATTTTGGTTATATATTATGGTTGTCCCAGCCTACTTGCATCCAAAAACGTCTTCGGCTGAAAACACTGAGATTTATTTTCTTGATTAACCCTTCGCACGCTGAATAAAATTAACTTATTTCACCCCAACGCTGAAATAACTTATAAATTTTTTAGTTTTTTCTTCAAAGTTAATTTTTGTTTTTGTTTTGTATGTGAAAGGGTAATTTAAAAAAAATATCATCATTGCTTTTTGGTTGCATTTACAATTTTTATTACGTAAAACAAAATAATAGTAAAAAAAACTTGTTTTCTAAAAAACACAAATTTTAGTTTTTTATTATTTTTAAATTCTAGCAGTATTTTATGAAATAATATATAAAAAACACAAGTTAATGTTAAAAAAACATATTATTTTACAATTATTAGTATATCACATCAGACTAGTGTGACTGCGAGTTTAGCCGTTATACGCGCTGTAGAAGCTATAGAATGCGCGCGAAGCCGGGCATTTCCAGACATAATAACGCCTCCCTCCACTGCCTTGAGGCGTATAACATTAAACAAAACTTATTTCTCTTCGTAAATAGACAGCGAACATGCCTCTGCATTCTACCGGAACTTTAGTGAACTATCTAATTAACCAGAGGGAAAAATATATTTTTGCGACTTTAGCCGTAATACGCGTTTGGGTCAAAGTCTACTGTTGCGGTTATAATCGTTTGCCGCGTGGGAAGGGTTAATAGGAATAAACACACTTATAACTTAAACCACTGCTGTTAAGATCTCTTATCAAAATAAGACATCGTTTACCTCCATAAATGAGAACCCCTATGAGTGATAAAAACACTATAATCTAGTCAACAAGTACACTTCACCTTGCAAAAAGTAATTAAAAGTTTTTTTTTTGGGGGTATGTTGAATGTACCTAAACTGTTAATAACACACCAAGTTTTTGACCTCCACCCTGTGCCCCTGAGAAGCCTGAAACTACAAAATTGTTTGACTTTTTCTGTTTTGCTCTGTAACTATTCACCTTCAAGTCCTACAAAATATTCCTTCCTTTTTTGTAGAGCATTAAATTTGCTACAATTTTTGTGTAGGGAAAATGTTTTCCAGACCTTACACTTTCCCAAATACTTCTTGATTACATGCGTTTCAATTAGAGTCGCTCATTTTCAAATCGTCCTTTATCCATTCGAAATTGAGTTTGTTTAAAATCGGCCTTTAAATAATTTAAAATAAATCAAAAAAGATTTGAGAAACGCTCGATTGGTTCCAAAATGTCCGTTATCCAATCCAGCAAGTCTGCCGCTTAACACAAGCTATATTCTTTTCAAATTCTCCTATATCCTTATTCAAACTAATAAAATAATTTGTTTTTTGTTATTACATTACATTCAAAGAATCCCTTATCCTTTATTGTTCTTTTCAAAACGTCTGTTATCCTTGTTTTGATTACAAAATGTCCATTATCCAAACGATTTTCTTAATTAACTTAATATCACTATAAGACATAATTTATATGTTTTGTTTTTTACTTTCCTTACCCTATACTAGGTAAGGTAAGTATTGCGATCGACCCAAAAATTCGATGTCGAGTTTTCATAATATCTTTACGTTTTAAGGCCCCCTGAGTCCAAAAAATGCATTTTTGGCAATTGATCTGTCTGTGTGTCTGTGTGTGTGTGTGTGTGTCCGGAGTGCACAGGGTAAACGGCTGGACGGATCGAACTGAAATTTACAGGATATCTTCAAACACGTAAACAATTAAACCCATGTAAATTTGAAGCAAATCGGAGGTGGTGTCTTACCGTGGGACCAGTTTTTAGCACATTTTTGGTATTTACTCCAAAACCCCTCTAACGATTTTGATTAAACTTTGCTAACATACTCTACTCAGACCCCCTTAACACGCTATGTACGCTATATACCCTTAAAAATTCGTTGAAAAAAGTTATTACAAAAACGCAAGTTATTTTGTTTGTATCTCCGAAATGGCTGGTCCTATCGACTTGAAAATGGTCTCATTCGATTCAGCGTCCAAAAGAATGTCAAAAAAGATACCCCACTCAACTTTTTCCATTTTTTTCAAAAATTGACCCCAAAAACGCCCTTTTTGGGGGCAAAATGACTTTTTTTAAACTTGCCGTGTTTGGTATCGACCTTGACATTTTTGGGGGTGAGAAATCGATTGAGACCAAAATCAGGTCCGTGGGATTAACCGTTTTGAAGTTAGTACCGCTTTCTTCGAAACGGATACTCCTATTAACTCGAAAATGGTATCATCAATCTCTCGCTCGAAAAATTTGGTAATTGATACAGCATCAATTTTGGTAAGGAAAGTTGTGTGATGTGCACACCAGATGTTTTTATAATCAAACGTTTTTAATAAATAAAGAGAAAAAATCGAGTTAATAATGACACTTAAATTGTTAAGACCTTTTAGTTTACCAACATTTCTGGTGACCAGCAAAAGGGTGATTTGAAAATGAGCAATTCAATTGTTTGTAGTAATTTTTGCAAAGTATTTGACTAAACAATTATTGAACTAAATGTATTATTTGATCCATGGAAAACTATGGAATCAAAATTCTAAATACAGACGATTTTTAAATATATTTTTTTATTATATTTGTACTGTATTGGTGTAAATTTGCTAATTATTTTTAAGTACATTGTGTTTATATTTTGATCAATGCCTATCGCTTATTATGTGTATATTACTTGTAATTGGCCTGAATTACATAAATGCAAAATTCACCAAAATATAAACACTTTTATTTAATTAAACATTACAAGACATAATATTTCCTGTTATGTGGTTTGGTATGTCCAATAACCCTAACCTCAATATCCTTCGTTTTTCCTCAATCATGACCACAGATTATTCTTATCTGTATTCTAAATAAAAGAATGAATATCTAAGCCAGTGTAATATCAGGTAAAGATAGTGAACACCATGCCTAAGGGAGTGTATGAAGTTAACGAGGGTAAAGGAATTGCTGAAAACCATCCTACTCCTCAGGATGAATCCTTTAAGGCTTGTTTGTGTACGATGCTTATTTTGATAGCATTACTTTTAATGATTATTTTCTTTGTTTTTCCTATGAAACATGGCAGTCCTGAGAGATATAAGGTCAGTAGAAGTGTTAATTTCATAAGAACATATAAGTAAAGCGTTGAGAATAATTACAAATATAATAACTCGATCACTCAGCTAAACCGCTTCCGTGAGTTGAGCGAATTTCCAAAATATAGTTTATCTGTTTTAGGGTCTCAACCAACTATTTGAGAATTTGGTCTAATCACGAACAGCTGAATGTGGGTACGAAATATATCAATCAAATTTATCTGCGCCTCGGTCTCCAAACCCCACCTCACGCTGTTTCTTTCCGCTCGCAGCTGAAAAACTCGTTTAACGACCTCAGATTATGAACCACTTTGCTTCACTCCAAGCGAACATTTGCTTCGTGAGTTTACACCTCCGCCATCGGCCTTGGA
>JAGFPH010012535.1:6279-29813 GCA_018207615.1 Philaenus spumarius | reverse complement strand
ATATCAAAATAAAGATAAAAATATGATCTTTTAATGGCTTTTAGTTTCATTCAGATTGTTTGTTTAGTTTTCAATATAACTATACGGACTCTGAAAAGAAAAACAGATTTTTTTTAATACATAAGATTCTTCAGAACCAAGAGATTTTTTTGGGTTAGATTGACTAACTTATAGCAAACAAAAACCAAAATCAACTAAAAATGCTTCCTATATTTTAATTCAATTCAAACATTGGTTGTTACATAATGTATATATAACAGCTAAGTTGGATCAAACACTAAACATAATTTTAGGTTAGGCCTACAATGAAAAAAAAACACGTTTATTTGCAAACAATTTAGAATCAGGTTTTTTACAAATTTTCCCAACTTTCAGTTTTTTAGATTAGGTAAAAGCAAACAAAAGGTTTACTGTATCTATACTATTCTATACTAATATTATAAAGAGGTAAAGTTTGTTTTTTTGTTTGTTTGTTTGTAGGGGGGTAATCTCTGGCACTACTGAACCGATTGAAAAAATAGTTTTACTAATAAAAAGCTACACTATCCCTGAGTAACATAGGCTATAATTCATTTCGATAAAAACCTTTTTTTATTTCAATATTTATAAATTTAGTCAGAAAAAGTTCTTAATAGGTTAGGCCTAGAATGATAAAATAACACATGTATTTACAATTATTACCATACCAACCATTTGAATAAAATAACAGATAATATAGCTGTTTGCTCCAATATTTCCATTAACAGCTGATTTCAAAATTTGAAGCAATTATTTTTGTATTTTTAGCTTTTATGTTAGGGTTTTAAAGTGTAGACCTGAGCCTTGCTGGTTCTTTTAACAATTATTATAACTGCTGTTATAAAATATAAGAAATAATTTAATTAGAACATTTACCATTATTTACCATCTTAGTTTTGAGGTTATTATTATAAATAAAACATAACTTATGTTTTTAGAAGGTTTCATTGGGGGTTAGCGTGTGGAGCACGCAGGGGTCTCCCCTAGTCTATATATTAAAAGAATTTATGAAAACTTGTGGCAGTCAGTACGGCCATTCTATCCGGCCGATTTCCTTATTTTTTTTTAAATTGCAGTCAATTATTCACAGATATGTCATCAAGCATTACAAATCATGTATCTTTCGCCTTACAAACGTTATAATCAAATGCAAATTTCTGCTGTGTATTCCTTATAGGGTTTTTTTTGGTTCTTTGTCCACTTTGCGTTCGTATACCATTCATCCGATTGCTTTTACATTTTGCATAGTAACACGGGTTAACCCTGGGAAGGTTTTAGGCCATTTACCAAAGTCCTAGGACATTAGGGCTACGCCCCAGTGGCCCTCAAAGTTTCAATGTTAATCTTATGGAAGAAAGAATTCTATTGATTTTATCAAAAACAGCTGATTTTATCAGTGGCACAAAAACAGCTGTTCGTATAAAAAACTTAGCAACACATCATGTTTGTTTACTTTCATTACCATAGCAACATTACTTAGAAAATTTGAAGAGTATTACCTTTTTGAGGTTACATTGACAAACTAAAAACAAACACAAACAAAAATCAACGAAAAATGCTAACTATATTTTAATTCAATTCAAACATTGGTTGTTACAAACCTATTATATATAAAACAGCTAATTTGGATCAAAAACTGTACATAATTTTAGGGTGGGCCTACAATGAACCAAAACACCAATTGGGCTAATTATTAGAATCAGGTTTTATTATAATTCTTCACAACTACCAGTTTTTTTTTAGATTAGGTAAAATTTTCCAATTGCGAGCGAAGCGAAGCAGCCATTTGAGGGCGAAGGCCGAGGCGGGGTTGGGACGCGGAGCGTCCAGGGGCAGAGCCCCTAGTATAGTTTAAACATATCCTGAGATTTTCAATTTCTATCTGTTAAACATTAAAGACGTACCTGGAGTGTTGGACACTTCATGCCAAGAAAGCGGTTATAAACCCAATACAAACGTTAGCGTGGAAAGATTCTCCAAAATACTGTTACTTAGAGAGCCAAGTGTTTACTTTAAACCAAACTTGCAACCACAATTCTGGAAGGCATTAAATAAAATGGCATTACGACTTGAAGCTGCACATCTGTTCAAAATGGAGGGAATTTAATAGTTAAACATTCTAAGTCTCAGACGGTGCGGTGATAACCCCTCCCCTTCCCACAGTCCACCCACTTTTTCCTACATTTTTACCTACGTTTGTTATTACAGTTAAATTATATTTGACTTATTGTATTTTGATATGTGTTTGAATTCACCAGCAAGTTTTATTTTGAAATGCAGCTGACATTGATCATGTGAAACATAACAGTGGAAACCCGACTCGAAAAGGACTATCCAATCAGAAATTACAGCTCCTTAAAGACTGTAATAATATTATGATTATGATATAACTAATAGTCCTGGAGCCCAGGCCTTTAAAATTTTATGATTACCTAACTCTTGAAACTTCGTATATCTCTTATTTAAGTCGAGTCGGACAACATTTTTATTTGCAATAATTCTCGGTAGCGGGGCGTTTTCCTTTGAGAACCCGGCAAAGTCATTGATTTGATGCGGTAAAAAAATTTATAACCTAAACAATAATCTTTCTTTTAATCGAAAGTTTGTTTTATGTAGAAAACGAAAAACATTTTGTCGGACAAATATGATTGGTCATTTCTGCGCGTCCGACACCCCGAACACGGCAAAGTTATGGCGTAAAAAAATTTAGTACCTATCTGGTGATTTTTTCAGAATCGTTTATAAAATATATATATAACTAAGTGGTAACCTTGTCCGACAAAATTGTCGGGGCATACTTGTTGTCGGACGCCTTAAAGTTAAGGGTTTTATGCAACCCTTATATTTATGACCTAACATACAATTTTTATTTTATATTTTTTGTAATAATATTTCTAACACATTGAACCATCTGTCCGACAATAATATTGGGGATTTTCGAAAAAAAAACGAAAAACATTAGAATATTAGAATATATTAAAAGTAGCATACATTAAGTAGTTCTACATATCAAAAATGCAATATTATATGGATATTTGAAAACAAATTATTATGTAGAAACTGACAAAATATAGGCCTATCTATATATAATGAATACATTTCTAGTAGTATTATACAGTATTTACAAATCAATTTACTAGCGTTACATTAATGTAAGCTTATAATTATCAAGTATACAATATTAAACAAATAAAAGAGCACTGTGGCGACAAAATCACACTGATTTAAATAAAAACCCCGAACCACAAAACAAGGAACAAAAACAATAACTAAACAACTAAATTGTAAGTTATGTTTAATACGTTACCCTTATGTACATTTCGATGACATGGTCATCATCCTCAGAGGGTTTTAACACTACAATTTAGTTGTTTAGTTATTGTTTTTGTTCCTTGTTTTGTGGTTCGGGGTTTTTATTTAAATAAGTACAATATTGTTATAAACACATTGTAAACATTTATTCAAAGGGTGGTATAGCTGACTACTTCGTTATTAAATTAAATAATATGAACTCAATATCCTCAATATTAAGCACCATTTAATGTTTATAAAACCAAACTTGCAATCCATTCAAATCGTATGCCAAAGTTACCTTGTACATACCATAGGCCAGGTATATTATGTGTCTTTGTACTTTGTTCCAAAAACATCTCCTCTCTCAATATTTGAAAGCGTTTTAGTATGCTTGTAAAATTCCGATATTAGCGAATTTCCATAGGAAAAATGAGCTATTGCAGTGACCCTTAGGTGAGAGTTAAGGTCGGGAGTAGCAAATGAGCACCGATCATGGTCCCCAGAACACGTTTTGGGGTGTCATTAAAATTCATATATGTATATTATGTATATAGCGGCCGCACTTGGTCCGATTTGGTCCAAATTTGGTACAAAATAAAAACCGAACCATTATTTTAATTTTGTTCTGGTTTGGGGTACCCATCACTGAGTAAAACCATGTCATTACATTCATTCGGGACTCTGTTCAAATAATCTAATATCATACTTGTCACTTCATTGACCCCTTTCCTTCCTTCATTTTCACAATACCGACGAAATCATCTCCTAAATTGTGGATGCCAAAGACATACCATAACCGTCTACTTTAAAAAACAGAACTAGTCTTGATATGTGGAAGTGGTAAATTTTGCATGAAGTCAAATGACAGCATGAGTTCCCTTCCCTGTTTCGCTTGTAAAATGTATTTTTCCTTCTCAACTAAAAATGCATCAGTTTTTTTTAATATCTTATTTTTTAAGAAGGCACTATTTTTTAATCACACGCTCTTCCATTATTAAAAATAATAAATATATAAATTAACCTATTATTAAAAATAAGACCACTGAAAGAATATCGTAAGCCAGTGAAACAGTAGACACAAGAGTGACACTACAGAAGCACTATCAGTTGTTTCTGGCAAAAACTGGAATTGTCCAGGACTAATCCAGTTTTTGGTGGAAACTCATTGGACTTACACACTTTTTGTAGAAACTATATATTTTCAACAGCTGATAGTTTGACTCCTATCCTGTTTTTGTAGAAACACATTCAACTATCATATAGAAATAGATTAAAAGAATATGTAAGATCATTTATTGGAAAATATTACTTTTTAGACTAATCCGTGGACTAATTATTATATATATATATATGTGTGTGTGTGTGTGTGTACGCAATCTAACGGCAGCATTTTAAGACCGATTTGCTTCAAATTTGGTACACACGTTGGTTGTCTCAGACGCTCGGACGAGTTTGTTAGCAAACATTATCCAACAACCGGAAGCACGTTTTTGGCAGGAAGTAACTGTTTTTTGAGATTTTCCGTACTAGAATGAAACTTTTTGTGGTTTTATCTCAAGAAATAAATAATACCACATCTTAAGAAACAAATGCACATTTTGTATTTTTACACGACCGTATAGCTCGTTGGTTCCTCTAAAAATCAATCAAAACGTAAAATGCATTAAAAGTACCTGGTTAAAATAAACGTGGGGATTTTACCATGTAGGCATCTTCTGATCTGAGGCCGCAAAGTCGAGGTGCTAACTCGCAAACGAGTGGAACTAAGCAGCGCGTGAGGGGGCTTAGATGCAAACAAATTCTACTAATATACAGGGTGGTTCAATATTATGTTAACACTTCAATGGCAGAATAAATTTATTTACTTGGCATACATTTACGAATGAAAAAAACAAACGATGTATTAAACGTTCTTCTTCTAGGACCTATACAAAATTAAATATGCCTATCCGGTCACCATTATGTTCTGAACAACCAACGCTTCACAGAAGCAAGCAAAGCAAGTACACACATTTCAGGAGGAATGAATGCTACCATGCTACCACATTCCGTATCCGGTCCTTCGGTACATTGATGTCACGAACTTGTCTGCTATACACGCGCTCTTTTACCGTAGCCCAGAGCCAGAAATCAAGTCAGGTGACTGCCAGCGCAGTGGTCATTACGACCAATCCAACGACCTGGAAATGTTTGGTCGAGACAGGTTCGAACAGTTTATGCCCAATGGGGCGGAGCTCCATCTTGTTGGGAATACCCTGCAAGAAGAATTCGAAGTGGTAGTTCATCAATGGCGTACTGCTACAACATCGATAAACAGACGTCTGAAGTCACTGTTGGTGTATTAAAAAAGTAGGGCCCACTTACTCCAGCAGCGGTCACAGCGCACTAAACATTCACTTTTGGTGAGTCACGTTCGTGCTATCATGACTTGTGGCTTTTCAGAGGCCCAGAAAATTGTGTTGTGTCAATTGAGAAGTCCACTTGTGTGAAAGGTGGCTTCATCGCTGAATGCCATTCGATTAATAATGTCATGCTGGATATTCGTCATTTCAGCTAACACCTGACAGCATTCCACTTGCTTACGCTTATGCGTTAATGTTAAAGATCGGTCAACTTGGATGTGATAAGGCTTTAACCCAAGATCATGTCTCAAGATGCGCCATTCTGTTGTTTTTTTTAATTCCTGTTTCCAAACTACAGCTTCCATTAAATTTCGAAGAGCTTCGCAGCAAGGATTGCTGTACAACAACAATGTTCAACTCACACCTTCCTGATCTTGGGCGTTCTACATTTTCTCGATAATTGTTGGTAACTGATCCAGTCTTCACAAACTTATTGCAGATGCGATAAATTGTTAAACTGCTTGTAGGGTCATATACAAACTTCCTTACAATCCTCTCAAGAACCACTGTTGGTGAACCAAAGACTTCCTACAGCTTGTTACAAATCTTCGTTCCTACAATATTAAACGAACAGCCAATGTGCGGCCTAATCGAAGAATAGAAGACCAACAACATACCATATTAATGTTTATTGATAACAAAATTGCTACAATCAATTAGCTGTTAAATAGTAATACACTACTTCTTCATTGTTGATTGAAACAACAAGTAGTGCTTACATGTTTGTTTCTGCCATTTAAGTGTTAACATAATATTGAAACACCCTGTATTTCACACACATTCAGCGCCTTCGTGAGTAAACCAATTTCCGAAATAGTTGAAACTCTAAAACATATAAAATTAATTTTCAAAATTCGCTCAACTAATGTCCGTGGTTCAGCTGTGTGGTCGAATTATTAGCGATTTTCCATAGGAAAAATGAGCTATTGCAGTGGCCCTTAAGAAAAGACCCAAGGTCGGGAGTAGCAAATGAGCACCGATCATGGTCTCCACAACACGTTTTGGGGTGTCATTAAAAACCATATACATATATGTATATATTTATGTATGTATGTGTGCGCTCTCTAACGAACGCAATTTACGTCCGATTTGGTACACAGGTGATTTTCTAAGTCGCTTGGTCGGGTTCGTTAGCAAAAAAAGTTCGGAAATAGACCAAATTTTTTACCGGAAGTAAAGATTTTTTGTGATTTTTCGTACTAGAAATAAACTTTTTGAAGTTTTCTTTAAAACAATAGATATATGAAATAATTCTGCAAATTTTGTTTTTTTACGCGACTGTATAGCCCATCTGGTTTCCCCAAAAACAATCAAAACGAAAAATACCGTAAAAATACCACAATGAAATCCACGGCTTTTACCTTGGTGACCGGTGGCAATATATTTGGTACATGCTGGCAGCAGCTAAGTGAGTTGATCAATTTCCCAAATAGTTGTTTGAAACCCAAAAACATGTATACATTTAATTTTGGAAATTCGCTCAACTCATGTCAGCGGTTCAGCTGCGTGGTCGAATTATTTGTATTCTAACTTTAAATATTTACAATAAGAAAGAACACGCATCTTTTACCGCGGTTTGATTTTATTGGTACGTTAAGGGAATGAAGGGGATTTATTTTATTGCGTGATAAAATTTTATTACCGTGGCGAGAGAGAGAGAGAGAGGGAGAGAGAGAGATAACAACCTCAAAGTTAATCAAGTCAAACGGGAGGAAGGAAAAGATGCGCGGTTTTGTTTTGGTAGAGCCTGGATAAAGAGTTCGTGAAGTGTAGCTGAAATGAATTCTTTGTCAATTAAATGTAATTAACAACTCTCTTTTAACTTCTGCAAAGAGTTCGCTTATGAAACACGAAGTTATTGACGACTTAATCTTTGTAGCTAAGTAATTTTTAATTCATTTTTCGTACAGGGGTGTTCTATTTGTTGTAGGCCATATGCATATGCATATACATATCCGAACAGCTGTTTTAACATAATTTTCACACTTTAAAAATTCGTTTTTGCAAAATCTTTTCTGAGTGTGCATCTAAATAAAACAATATAATACCTTGTTTGCTTTTATCTAATTAAAAGAAAAAGAAAAAACTGTTAGTTGTGAAGAAAACCTGATTCTAAATTTGCCAAATTGGTTGGAATTAAACTTGTGTAGTATTATTTTACAGTATCAACCCCTGTAAAAGCTAGTGTACGTCCGTACGTACGTACGTGAGAAACAATATAATATAACAGCTGATTTCACCCATCATCTGTAATACTTAAACAAAACCTAGCGTAGATTATACTTCGGGGTTATGTTTACAACTTCAAGTCTTGTGAAGTTGATTTTCTTAAAAAATATGTGTTAAAGAATTAATTAGGCTATAATACGTTATAAGATTTGCTTTGAGGTTATAAAATTAATATGAATACAACCTTTCATCACCAATGTATTCATTTATACAAATTTAAAGAAGAGTAAACCCATTAGTTTAACTTCGGAAATATTCGTACATCTTCGTATAACATATATAAACATATTCAATTATTAATTTATTCATTATAATATTAATAACTTCTAAATCATTTGATCTATCAATATGAAGCTAGAAATTAATAAAAAGTTAATATTTTTATCTTTATTTAGATTTATAATAATGAGTATAAATACAAAATTTTAACAAATAGGCCTACAGTTTTATAATCCTTATAATTGAACTCATTTACCGAGTTAAAAATCCCCGTCAGCATAGGTTGTTACAATTCAAATATTTCCCTAACTCTGTAAATAAAATAAGAACGAAATTAAAAATACGTATTGGAGCGAGAGAGATAGAAGTCAAATTGGAATGTCATTCATTTAGTTAATCCGTCATACACGCTCGACACCTAGCGACAATTATGCGCAACACTAAATACTACAACGAAAAGGTACAATCAAATCACGACTTTCAACTCGAATTCATTAAAATAAAATTACAAAACGAATCTGTAGACCTACATTTCCTACATCAAAAATATTCAAAACTAAATTCTACATGCAGGAAAGCTAGAATAACAACATAAAACCAAGTCAATCGACAAAGATTTACGTTAAAATGCAAGGAGAAACTAGGCCTATCTAATTACAAATCGAAGAGAAGTTGGCAGAACAAATCCAATTACAAGAAAAATACATTCTTATTAGAAAATTAAACCAGGCCTATGAAAAGAACCAATTTTTTACATCTCAAAGGTCTAAATCTAAAATAAACGCCGATAAGCTATTATAAAATATAAAACCGAAGCCCCGACCGACAAAATTTAATCGTAGGCGGATATTTCATTTATGTAAACTCCTCCCACGAAACGCTGTGATTGGTCCACGTAATTCTTGGCACCAAATGAAAATAATACAAAGAATAAGATATACATTCTAGAAATTAGATAGCAAAATTATTGTAATAAGGAGTTATTTAAGTGTTTTCTATAATTTAACTGTTTAAAATCATATTAAATTTCATTGTAAAACATTGTTACGTATCAAAACAAATCCACACAATTAAATAAAGACACAATTAAAATAAATCACACTTCACGACTCCCAAACACCTATTACATTAACAAACCCAAATCCCAGAAGATATGAAGATTCATCAGGCATTATTATCCATTTCCTTGAAAGGTAGAGAAGCCCCAAACGAAGGACATTGTTAAGTTGGCCACTGAATAGTGCAGTTGATACAACTTTGGCTGTTGAAATTAAAAGAAAAGAATCGGTATTTGAATAAATATGAAGCTTATGAAGTTCAGTGTTTTTCCTTTATAACAATTATTATCAAATTCTAATCTACAAGAACTAATAACCAATTGGGTGAGAACTTTCCATTTAACTAGGCCTAGTCTATTTTAAGATCCAACCACCAAACCAGTTACCTTAGAGGGATCATTTATCTGTTTAAACTAGACTGTGAATAATATATATATATATGTTATGCATATAGATTTACCAAGAACCTTTGAACTTTAAATTATCGTAAATTCAGTGATCCATTATAATACTAAATCCAATAACCAAATAACCTTTTTGACGATTCCATATAATCTTGCTCTCATTAATTTTGTACATATGTTAGTTGTGTTATCTATAATCAAATTTGTTTTCTTTTTAAATACTTTGGGAAAAAGACGGTACCAACCTACCGAGTTAAGATCTTGTGTTTTCAAATTTTATTGAACAACAATTAATAAATTGTTTATCATCAAACTTAGTATTCATAATCTAAATAATATTGTTCTCTGAAAAGAAATATCATTTTATGTATTACCTGTAATAATACAGAAGTAAAAGATTGTTTTATAATTGTAACCCTTGTCGACCATCTTATTTTAATATAGATTTAATTGTAAAGTAAAGTTATTGTGGGTTGTAGTAAGGTAGGACTAGATTAAGTATTCGGTCTGTTGTTTTTAAAAAGTATTTTTTACTTTCTGCACCCTATACGTAGTATATGGAGAAAGTATTGTTTTCGTAAAAATGTTCGAATTTGAATTTTCAGTTGAATTATCTGTTTTGGTGCTCCCAGAACCCCAAAAAATTGTTTAGTGCAATTATCTGTGTTGGTGCTCCCTGAACCCAAAAATATTTTTAGTGGAATTTTTTGTTTTGGTGCTCCTTGAACCCAAAAAAGTGTTTTTAGAGTGGTGTCTGTCAGTCTGTCTGTATGTTTACAGGACCAGAGAGGACACTATTGGTCCGATTTTCATGAAATTTGGTATATAGGTACTAAACCCTAATATCTCCAAGCGTTTTTTTTCATTTTTTGGAATTTTTAATTTTTAAGGGTAATTTACCCCCCATAAAAAACGACAAAAATGCAAATTTCTCAAAAACGGCTCTAACGATTTTGATCAAATTTTCAGTATTTATAGTGCTTAAGATGACAAACAAAATGACACCACCCGCTTTTATCAAAACTTCGGCGTTTTATAATTATGGGGAAATGTTTAAAAATAAACAAGTTTGTGTTGTCAATCTAGCATCGCGGCAGCGGCCGCACGGGGTAGCACCACAGTAGCGAGCACGGCCAGTAATTCAAAGGTCGCACGATCGAATCCCGCCTGGGACAATAATTTTTTTATACGATTGACGTAGGTAGATTATTATTTTTTTGTTTTGTTCTAAAAAGTAGTAAATAAAATGATTAAAAACAATATTATTTTGACTACAGTAAGTTGGGAGAAAGTTTGTGTCAGTTAACTGATACCGTTTATTTAAATTGTGTATTTCTGATGTGTAACTGCCAGTGATTTTTCATGGGGGTTTACTAGTAATTGTAACAAAACTGACCTAAATTTATTTTAAGTTTTAGATCCAAATCAGCTGTTTTATTTATAATATGCAACAACAGATGTTTGAATTAAATTATAATACAGTAAGCATTTTTTGTTGATTTTTGTTTGTTTTTGTTTTTAGTTTATTATGTTTATTTTTGTCTGTTGGTTGTTATGGTAATTAATGTAAACAAACATGCGTTGCTATGATTTTGATTTGAACAGCTGTTTTAACCGAACGGAGTAAACGTCCGTATTTTCAATATTTTTACGCTTTAAAATACAAATTTTACAAAATTCTTCCTTATAGTGCGTCTATGAGCGCATAAGAATATACCTTTAAATTCCCGTATTTGTATCTTACGTAGTTTTTTACTCCATTTTGATTCTATGTCAGACAGTCATTAAGTCGGGACAAAGCCTCTAGTATACAGATGTCGGCGTAAACCCTGGCACTAGGATCGTCCTGGCTCGATGGGCCAGGGGTGTGGATAAAGGGCGTAAGAGGAGAAAAAAAAAAAAACATTTTCCCACACCGATTCCTAATGTGACTCATCCTTCAAACGAACTAGTGGATGTTTACCTCACCCGTAACACGTTCACTGCTACGCAAATTTCGTATTTCCTATGCTAGGAGCTGACCTTTTATTTTTTATATTTATAGCCTACACGAGTAGAAATTACTTTATTTTTTATTTTTTAACCTTTCTACGTAATCCATAATGCATAGGCTTAAAATTGGCGTGCGAAGCACGCAATGCTCTGTGTACTGAAAATTCTCCCAATACGGGGGTTGGCGTGTGAAGCACGCAATGCACTGTGTATTGAAAATACTCCTAATGCTGGGGTTGGCGTGCGAAGCACGCAATGCTCGGTGTATTCAAAATTCTCCCATTACGGGGGTTGGCGTGTGAAGCACGCAATGTACTGTGTATTGAAAATACTCCTAATGCTTGGGTTGGCGTGTGAAGCACGCAATACTCTGTGTATTGAAAATACTCCTAATGATGGGGTTGGCGTGCGAAGCACGCAATTCTCTGTGTATTGAAAATATTTTCGATACGGGAGATGGCGTGCGAAGGACGCAATGCACTGTGTATTAAAAACACTCCCAATACGGAAGTTGGCGTGCGAAGCACTGTGCGTAGACCGCTTCTCATAGTGTTCAGTGTCAAGCTCACATGTGCGTCCTTAGCAGTGAACGAGTTAAACAGAGATGTAACGGGTACTGACGTTTTTAGTCAGTTTAGTAGCGATTTGCTCAAGTGCCAGCATTCACGCCGGTATGTTTATATATATTTACTTACTGTCATAATCATATGGTGTTGGGGCGGATGTGACATCACGTGGTATCAGTAGAAGAAGGCAAAGAACTGCGCTGCATCCAATAATAGCTTTCGTTGACTTCATTCTGGTAAACATAATAAATTCAGGAACTTTAAAATCAAGTTTTTAACACAGGAAATCATTTGTTGTTACTTTACAAACTATTGTTACAACACAACAACAACAAAAATCTATATATATAAAATCCAAATTCCACTCACTCACTCCCTGACAAAAAATGTTTTTTTGATATTTAGCCGTAATCCGATATTTTTGGAAAATGTTTATAGTCATAGAGTTAAAGTGTATACCAAGTTTTATAAAAATATAAAAATGTGGTATAACATACAACAAATGTGAAAATGTGGAGATATTTTTATGAAACATGGTATACACTTTAACTCTATGGCTATAAACATTTTCCAAAAATATCGGATTACGGCTAAATATCGAAAAAATATTTTTTCGATTTCTGCTTAGTTTGTAAAATATTATTTGTAATATGCCTTTAAGTTTGTAGTACAGTAGTTAATGTATATAGTTATATATTTATTATTTTTTAATATTATATAATGTAATTTCATTGTCATATTGTTACAGAAAACCAACTTTATTATTACAAGCTTTAAACAGACTATCTATATTTCTTATTACCTCAATATTGTTTGTTTTTTATCAAATTTGCCCTTGTTTATTATCGTTGATCTTATTTTTTTATGTACTTCTCAAATTTTTGATAAAATTTCGGAAATTATGATTCGGGTAAAAAAGTTACTTAAGCTAGTGGGGAAGCTAAAAGGTGGCTAATTAGGAAAACAACTGCGGGCGTCGGTGAATTACCCGGGCCTGTCTCAGGTAGACCGAGGGTCAGGTTAGTTCATACAGACTATAGTTCGACCACCTTTCCGGTGAACGGCCCATGCAAACTGAGTCAAATCGTAGCGATAAATGGCCGTTCCAATTTGTCGTTACGTTTCGCAGATGCCGGCCGGCTCCAACCATCCAATCCAATTCCAATAAATCGCCACAATGTCCTGTTTACACGCAACGATAAATTGTAACAATTCGATTGTTACGATAAATTGTTACGATTTATCGTAGCGTGTAAACCGGGCTTTATATTCAATCCAATTTCTAATTTAGACCTAAATTGAAAGTCACGCCTTCAATTTATTTTGTTAAAATTATTTACTGTCCCGCTTTACCGCAGTAGACTTCAATACAAATTAAACCTTACCAGAGCTTTCAATCCCAAGGATTAATTATTTTGGCTGTATTTAATGAAGCCTTTAGCTCCACAGAGCCGAGACACAATATCCTTTTCCGAGCTTTATTTTGGTTACGCTTGGGCTGCGGTCTGGCCCTCTCCCTTCCTCGTGTGTGCGTTTTATTTGCCCAGCTGTAAAAACAACTTTACTGCCTTACAGAATTAAACCTGTACCTCGCTAAACCTCCTTCCTTAGCAATAAAATCAAAGTTGATCGCCATCAGATGTTTAAGTAAACAAGGCAATAGTGTTGTTCCTTCTTTTTATATTTCTGTAACGCAGCCTGTTTGGTGAATTTTTACTGCGGCACGTGTAACTGCGGAATAAATAAACGGTACCAGAAACTGGCACATACTTTCTCCCTCAGAACTTTGACGAAAAGTACTACAACATAGTCTACCTTTTCATCAGTAGAATAACAATTCAAAATACCAATTTCTTTATTTCTTTATTTTTAAGAGTAATTTTCCCATAAAAATCCATAAAATAACGGAAAAACCAACTTTTCTCAAAAACGGCTCGAACGATTTTGAGAAAAGTTGATTTTTCCGTTATTTTTAATGGTTTTTATGGGAAAATTACCCTTAAAAATAAAAAAATTCACAAAAATGAAAAAAAACGCCTGGAGATACCGTGGCGTAGTACCTCCATACCAAATTTCATCAAAATCGGACGACTGGTTTAGGCTCTAGGTCTGATAACATCCACACACACACAGACATCACTCCGAAAACCACTGTTTTAGGTTCAGGGGGACCCAAAACGGATATTTCCACCAAAAACTCAAACGCGGCAATTTTGACGAATACAATATTTTCTCCATATACTATGGTATAGGGGGAGAAAGTAATAAACGGTACCAGAAACTGGCACATACTTTCTCAGAAACATATTTAATTTATTAAACAGGTTCACTTGTATTGTATTAAAGTGTATTACTGTATACATTTACAGTAGGAGAGTAACTAATAAATATTATTATTATTCCACAATAATCTCAACATCGATTTACGTGTACAAAACTAGAGAGAAAACTATTCGATCGATTTCGAACAAATTTGCACCAAACATGTAAATTATTCCTGTATAGAAGCATGCATGAAAAAGTTTTGAACATTTTTGAAAAACAACCCCCTTTTCGGTCAGAAAACCCTCAAAAATCAGTTATTATTATTAGCTAAACGAGAATTTTTAGATAGATGCGGTTTTTTGCATATGGAAGGGTACATTAAGTGCTACAAATAAGCCGAATTTTATCAAAATAGTTTATCAAAAACAGTTTTTTAAATAAAAAAATAATAACTAATTTTTTGGGTGTTTTTGCCCCAAAAAGGGGTTGTTTTTCAACATTTTTCAAAACCTTTTTTCGTGGATCTACATAGGCCTAATTGACATGTTTGGTGCAAATTTTTTCGAAATCGATCTAATAGTTGTCTCTCTAGCTTTGTACACATACTGACAGACATTTTGTAAAAACCACTTTTTTGGACTCAGGGGGTCCCAAAATGGATATTTCCACAAAAATCTCAACGTCAATTAAAAAGTAAGCTACTATGAAAGTACCCGGTTCAAATCCACGTAGCAGCTTCTGATGGGAGCCGCAAAGCGAGTGTTTCCCCTGCGAGCGGAACGAAGCAGTACGTGAGCCGGGACTGAAGGTCGATGTGCAAACAAATTCTTGCAATGTATTCCGTACACGGAGGCAGCTATTCAGCGCCTTCGAGAGCAGACTAATTTCCGAAACAGTCGGTTGGAACATTGAAACATATACACTTGTGTTTGGTAATTCAGCGGTTCACCTGCGTGACTGTATTATTTTTGTTTAAAATATTCAAGTTGGTTATTTTTCCCATACTAGGTCTTTACGTTGTTGAGTAACGGGTAAAGTTTCAATTCAATCGATTCAGCCGTTCCAGAGATATATGTATTATTTAGTAAAATAATCCGAATCGCGAATTACTGGTAAAAGTATCATTTCTTGACGTTTATTTTTTTATAAGACAAAAGGTTTTTCTTTATTTTGACTCATACCACCTCCAAAAATCACCCTGTATACTACAAAAATATAAAACAATAGATATTTCAAATCCGTAATATTTCGCCTCTTCCTAACAGCTAACACAAAGGATTGGATCTAGGGAGGGTTTAAGCAAATCGAATTATTTAATATTAGAAGGCAACCGTCGTATACACTCTCGTCAAATGTTTTTTAAAAGTTAATTTCGGCTTTTAAAAGCTTCATAAAGAAAGTTAATTGTTTATTAATTAATTAACGTGAAACGCCATTTCTCCGAAACTTAACTAAAGATTTTAATTAAATAATTCTCCATTATACATTCTGTCAATTAAGTCTGGCAGCGGATAAATAACTTTTGAACAGCGATAACTGTGTATAACAAATAGTGCACATCATTTCTGCTGACAGTTATTTTAGCTTGCAGTTAGAGGAGACCGATGCACTTGATTTGAAGTAGGCATGGAGGTAAATCACAGAATTCACAGTTAATTCATTTCAAAGTTATCACTGTTTCCTCAATGTCACAGTAAGCAGTGAATAGTTGTGATGTGTGATCTGTGATCAGAAATCAGTGCGGGAACTGAGAACAACTCGATATCCGAGACCTGTTCACGTTTCTTGCCAAGTATTGGGAACAGAAAGGCGGCCGTTAAAGTGTGAACACATATTGTATAGGATGTCGTAAAGGTCGGTGTAAAGTCGGTGAAACAAATCTATACTAATATTATAAAGAAGTCAAATTTGTTTGTTTTTTGTATGTAGGGGGTAATCTCTGGAACTACTGAACCGATTGAAAAAAATAGTTTTACTAATAAAAAGCTACACCATCCCTGAGTAACATAGGCTATAATTAATAAATAGGGTTTGATCAAATCCTTTTTTGTTTAAATATTTGAAAATTTAGTCGAAAAAAAATCTTAGGTTAGGCCTAGACTGATGAATCATCACATGTATTTACATTTATTACCACAGCAACCAATTGAATAAAATAACGGATAAAACAGCTGTTTGCTCCAATATTTCCTTTGAAGAAATTGTTTAAATTTCTAACTTTTAGGTTAGGTTTTTATTAAAGTGTAGACCCAAGCCTTGCTGGTTCTTTTAACATTATTATAACTGCTGTTATAAAATGTACGAAATAATTTGATTTGAACATTTAACATTATTTACCATCTTAATTTTGGGGTTATTATTAATCTATACTAATATTATAAAGATTTAAAGTTGTTTTTTTATTTGTTGGTTTGTTTGTTTGTATGTAGGGGGTAATCTCTGACACTACTGAACCGATTGAAAAAATAGTTTTACCAATAAAAAGCTACACTATCCCTGAGTAAAATAGGCTCATTTTCATTTCGATCAAAAACTTTTTGTTTTCAATGTTTGTAAATTTAGTCGGACAAAATTCTTAGGTTAGGCCTAGAATGATAAAACAACAGATGTATTTACATTTATTTTATTACCATAGCAACCAATTGAATAAAATAACAGATAATTCAGCTGTTTGCTCCAATATTTCCATTAACAGCTGATTTCAAAATTTGAAGCAATTATTTTTGTGTTTCTAGCTTTTAGGTTAGGGTTTTAAAGTGCAGACCTGAGTCTTGCTGGTTCTTTTAACCATGATTATAACAGCTGTTATCAAATATAAGAAATAATTTGATTTGAACATTTAACATTATTTACCCCATTATGTTTTTATGTCTTATGAGATAGAAATAAAAGCAGTTATTCACAACCATAAAAGAACCACTTTTTGGTGAGTTTGAAATTTTTGTCCGTCATCTTGGATCCGCCATCTTGGAATGAACTTCTTTTTTTTAAATGGGAAGGTGGTCATGTGATACATCATTTCAATGTAGAATTTCAAAAGAAACCCAACTGTGAAATTTGCACATCCATATCTTTAACCGATTCAAAATGGCGGCCAAAAACAACGAAATAGTGTTTTCCTCTTTTGCCCCACTTTGCAGTACTATTTTTTTTTAAATATTAATAAAAGTTGATTCAAATGTATAATCTATATAATAATAAAAATGAAATATAGTGATGTGCTGTCCGTTGTTAAGCACATCACATGTGAACGGCTAGACCAATTTGGCTATTTTTTGTTTTAAAATGTTCGTAATAGTCCGAATTAAGTTTTTATAAAAAGATAAATTTAAAAAGTTTCCCGGAAAATTTTCAAATTCTGGAAAAACTTAACATCCTTTTTTCCATGAACTCAAGACCATAACTCACGAAACAGCTGTTCTAATAAAATGCTTAGTTACACACGTTTTATTTACATTCATTACAATTGCAACTTCAATCAACATTTATAATCACTTGACTACTTTTAAAAACCAACAGCTTTTTCAGGTTAGATTGACCAACAGAATTGGCAAACAGAAACAAGAATCACCTAAAAATGCTTACTATATTTTAATTCAATTAAACATTGGTTGTTACTTTGTTACATAATATATATATAAAACAACTGATTTGGATCAAAAACTGAACATAATTTTAGGTTAGGCCTACAATGAACCAAAACACGTTTATTTGCAACTAATTGGGCTAATTTAGAATCAAGTTTTTTTACAATTCTTCAAAACTATCAGTTTTTTTAGATTAGGTAAAAGTAAACAAAATGTTTACTGTATTATCTATAAAGGTTTACAAAATCTAAATCTAAATTTGTGTAGTATATTAAGTGGCATAAAAACCATTTTGCAATTTCGTTACGTCAATGTAATGAAATGGAATAACTACCCTTTAAATTAAACCAAGTAATAGCGAAGCAAGTTTAATAACTACCAAGTTATTACTTAAATAGTAGTGTTAAAACCCTCTGAGGATGATGACCATGTCATCGAAATGTACATAAGGGTAGTAAAACATAACTTACAATTTAGTTGTTTAGTTGTTGTTTTTGTTCCTTGTTTTGTGGTTTGTGGTTTGCACCACGGTATATAGAATACTAACGGTAGGGTTCACGAGAGGATGCGCAGTAACTCGTGACGTCATCGGGACCCACTTTCTCATAAGCTACATAAGCTTCTCATGTAAAAATTAAAGAGCCTTATGTAAAAATTGAATAACTTTTAAAATATTTAACCGATTTTAATAAAATTTTAACCACACATAAAAAACATATCTTTAATAATAATATGAAAAAATCAGATTGTTAAAACAAATTTTAATACCTTTACTGATTAGGCCTAAAAAAATTACTATTTCAAATTCCACAAATGGTGAACAACATTTTTTTTTTATTATTTGACATTTATTTTAATGATGTATTGGGTTATGAATATAATAAGTTATAGAGGATTTTATTGTGAATCCAAATCTTTTTTAATATTTAAAATTGAATATATATCAAAAGACAAATACATTTAAAAAATGTATTGTAAAATTTTGTTTACAAAGTATATACGATTTCGATAGGTACTACAAATTTAATAATAATAATTTATAAATCAAATAATTTATCGTATCTTGATGATTTTTTCACAGAATGTGTATAATAATATACTCTATTAATACGACTGCAATCAATAACAAACTGCTGATTTTCATTTCTCTTTTACATGTCAACTGTTTCATCCATTTACTTCCAGATTGAAGGATTTGCGAGTGTACGTGTAGTAGGATTTTAAGTGTGTTACGAGTTAAATATCTAAGGTTAATTAAATATTGTCATTCAAATGAATGGTCATCGTTTATTTGGATTCAAATAATGCCGTATTCACATAATGAGTATGTTACTATACAATTATACACATTCTGTAAAAAAATCATCAAGATACGATGAATTATTATTATTAAATGTTTAGTACCTATCGAAAACGTATATACTTTGTAAACAAAATTTTACAATACCGTACATTTTTAAAATGTATATATCTTTTGATATAGGATATATTCAATTTTAAATATTAAAAAAGATTTGGATTCACAATAACATCCTCTATAACTTATTATATTCATAACCCAATACATAATTAAAATAAATGTCAAATAATTAATAAAAAAAAATATTGTTCACCATTTGTCGAATTTGAAATAGTAATTTTTATAGGCCTAATCAGTAAAGGTATTAAAAAGTTTTCTAACAACCTGATTTTCTTAAATTGTTATTATAAATATGTTTTCTATATGTGGTTCAAATTTTATTAAAATCGGTTAAATATTTTTAAAGTTATTCAATTTTTACTGAAGACATGATCAAACAATTGTTCATGGAATAAAGATATCGGAAAGTAATTTTAATAGGCCTAATCAGTAAAGGTATTAAAATTTGTTGTAACAATCTGATTTTTTCATATTATTATTAAAGATATGTTTTTTATGGGTGGTTAAAATTTTATTAAAATCGATTAAATATTTTAAAAGTTATTCAATTTTTACATAAGGCTCTTCAATTTTTACATGAGAAGCTTATGTAGCTTATGAGAAAGTAGGTCCCGATGACGTCACGAGTTACTGCGCATCCTCTCGTGAACCCTACCGTTAGTATTCTATATACCGTGGTTTGTACATTCAAATCAGTGAGATTGTAATACATGACGCCTTTCATTAGGAACCATATGAAGTCAAATGTTACAGTTTTTTAAATAAACTTTTGTAATGAAAATATGAATTTCAAGCTGTTTGTTTATTTTTCGTCAAATAGCGAGAACACAAGATTTAAAATGATGCTTGAATAATTAATTTTGATGAAGAATTAAGGGAGATATCACCTTTGAGAAAAATATGTAAGGACTAGTAAGCCCCCGTGAAAAATCACAGGCTGATTAATTAGATATACATCAGAAATACACAATTTAAAAAACAAACTATTTACAAAGAACATTAAAAGGCCTACTTATCTAGGCCTACCTAAACATAACCCCAAACTATTTTCTATACTGGGTTTGTTTAAGTATTACAGATGATGTGTGAAATCAGCTGTTAAACGAATTGGTAGTCCTATTTCTTCTTTAAATTTGTATAAACAAATATATTGACGATAAAAGGTTGTATTTATATATAGTTTATAACCTCAAAGCAAATATTATGACGTACATTATAGCACTCGTTAGTTTTATAACTCATACTTAAAAACAAAAATACTTCATAAGAAATTATAATGATTGAAGTTGTAAACATAACCCAAAACTATATTCTACACTGGTTTTACTGCTAGGTGAAATCAGCTGTTATATTATAAATTACTCACGTACGTACGCGCGTACACTCGCTTTTATAGGAGTTGATGATTAACATAATATTCTCATCAGTGTTTATAGTCTGGATTGTAGGTGCCTTACTGTATCAAGAATGTCAACACATTGACCTTGGTTTAATACTTTCTATAAAAACAAATCAAGATATAAAACAAAATTAACGATGTTAAGGAAACTCTGCAGGGACTGGATTTGTGATTGGTGATAAATTGACAGGGCTTGAGAAATCTCCTTCGGGGAGTCAGAATCAGATTACGCGCAGTCTGGCGGGGGTTGGCGTCACTAACCTATATTATTAACAACGTGTGACATTCCCTTTAGTCTAATAACGTTGTGTTTAGGTGATGCTACACGATGTGATAAAACTGTAATTGGAAGTACATTTTGGATACGTTTCAATCCATTTGGTCCAGTCGTCAAATTACTTTATATAAGTAAAGTAACATCTACCTATACTAATATATAAAGAGGTACAGTTTGTATGTAGGGGGTAATCTCTGGAAGTACCGAACAGATTGAAAATATAGTTTTACTAATAAAAAATACACTATCCCTGAGTAACGTAGGTTATAATTCATTTCGATAAAAACATTTTTTGATTTCAATACTGTATTTGTAAATTTAGTCGGAAAAATTTCTTAGGTTAGGCCTAAACTGATAAACCAATTTATGTTTTTACATTTATTACCATAGAAACCAATTGAATAAAATACAGATAACAGCTGTTTGTTCTAATATTTCCATTATCCATTACCCCCTGCATAAAAAAAAACTTTACCTCTTTATAATATTAGTATAGAAGTATACAGTATGTCACAAAAAACCTTATCGTGTTATAAAACAGGATCGGATCTTATACATTGAAATAAATGAAAATATTCAGAAACATTTTTCGTAATTGTGTTAGTTTATCTTAGTTTTTTGTTAGTTTTTTTTTTTACAAAAGTAACAAACGTTAAAATAGCCACAACAGTGACTGTGCCCATCTTTCTTTAGGTAGGTATAATGTGTTTTCATCGGCGATTTTTTATTTGTTGGAAACGGTTGCCAAAAATGAAGTAGTTGCAATGACTTAAAATTTACCGTTGTATTCATGTTAAAAAAAAATTAATATCCGCGTTTGAAATAAACGTTACTGAACACATTTTTAACTATTTTAATGTATTGATTTCGATACTCTATAGAGCAGTAAGGTTTTTTGTGACAATCTTAATGCGGGTTGACAAATCTTTTGAGCGTGTGTTAAAAATTATCAGGAGAATACGTTCTTGGAATCGACAAATAAAGGGAGCAGGGAGGCGGGAGTATTTCCTGAGATACCCTTCCCCTTACATCGTACTATTTACTTTTCCCATACAAATATCGTTTGTATATTTCACTAACTGTCAACAACCTGGCGACTAACAACACTATGTTAAAAGATTACAAAACCTAAAACTTTAAATACTGTATGATTAAAGCAAGATAGTATTATGTAGTCATTGTAGTGGATCTACGGAACAGCCAGGATCGCACCAAACCAATGTCAAACAAGCACAAAATGTATTCACTACAGGAATTAAATTCCTACTGATCAAAAAAGGGTCACACAGAAAATTGTTGCAAATAAAAAAGTTAATTCCACTAATTATCATCAACTTTCTCGCAAAAAGTTTTCTTTTTGCCCCAAAATAAAAAAATTCTCGCTTTGAACATTTTTGTTGTCATCAATTTTATTTTATAAAAAAAACTTTGTACAATTTTTCATCACAGTTAACATTTTATAATTTTTTTTATGAAACGAAACCTTATTTATTTGTAGATATTTGTCATAGTTTTCTCTGAAAGGTGAAATACTTTTTTATATAAATGTTGTAAGCAAGTAGGTAAAGTTATAAGAATGCCAGTCGCTGTCGATTTTCTCAGTTAAATGTTATAATTTGTTGACCTAGTTTTTTGAGGAATGGGTTGTACCGCCAAGGCAGGTTTAAGGAGAAGTAGAAGGGATGAGACGCACATTAGGCCAAACGCACTCCTGGTTTGCTCGAACTGTAGTGTGTCTCGTAACAGAGAAATCAAACCAGATCAAAAGTAAAATACAGCAAATGCACACAAGTGGACGCAACATGTTTGTTTAAGTAATTTCCTCACAATCCGAGGCCGCATCCTTTAAATTGATATATTATTTTGTAATGTGTGTGTGTGTTTTGCTCGGAGTTGTGACTCCAATTTGTTGCAAAAAGTGTCCCTTTGTCATACAGGTCAGCTGTTATATTTCAATAAGGGTTTATTGTTTCTTTGTATGCTTAATAAAGTAACATGTTATTATTAGTGAAAGACGAGCTATGCAGTGACTCTTACCGTGAGACCTAAAGTAAGGAGTGGTCAATGAGCACCGACCATGGCCCCACAACACGTTTTGGGATGTCATTAAAAATTGCACACGTGTATAATGTATTTATGTGTTCACACTCCGACGGTAGGATTTTTCTTCCGATTTTTGAAGTGTAAACTTCTATAGTCGCACTTCGTCTAAAAATTGCGGGCGGTGAATCGGATTTTATCGTCACGCGTCACCCCCTACTATATGTAGTACACATGATTGTGTATATATCAGAATATATAGTTTACTTGGTAATAACTCTGAAATGGACATTGTGCATCCTTATTTCGTAAGTTGTGTTAAAATAGTTTACTTGATAGTACCTCTGAAATGGGCATTGTGCTT
>JAGFPH010012534.1:5850-29815 GCA_018207615.1 Philaenus spumarius | reverse complement strand
TCTCGGTACCATACAACTTAAAATATTGGCTCTACTGTATTACTTTCTCTCTAACAGTCTCAAATAAATAGCAGAAATATAAAGCCTAGAACTTAAGCTTTCCAATACTAGATTCATATCATTTAGTTCTTCTACGGCATTATAAAAACAAAACTGTTAGTTTGGTCCGGCTATGAATGGCTGGAAATTATATTTGAATGTTTTTATCGTGGAACTCATTTATTGATCACATCATTATTGAATCACAATTTACATAGGCTATTAACTTTTAAATTCCAATTGTTAATAATTTACGTTTAGGACAATCTAGATTTATGAATTTTGTAGGGTTGCATGAAATTGTACTTTTACGCCATCAAAAGATAGAGCATTTGATTGTATCAAGAAGGAAAATAAAGTTATATCATTTAAGAAGTATTAAAAATCAAAAAAGGAATTTCTATTAATCTATTGCCTGAAATGTACTGACCTCACTTAGGCAATATTAAATTGTGGGTCTGAATTAAAATTAGTATAGTACACTTAGTAGTATTCTATCTCTTTACTCCTACGCAAATGTAACTTCTTATGGCAGCAAAATAGCAAACAGTAGTAAGTGGTCTAACCAATTAAAAGTGAAAGTTTTCAATATTGTGATTTTTGAAAGGTGAAAAATAAATGATATTTTGTTAATATTCTGGTTACAATAGTTTTCTCATAGTCAGCTTTCGATCCAATCATAAGAATACCAATCCATAAGAATAGAATGTTAGGAATATATTTAAAATGTGTACCTTTAAAACTATTTTTGATAACTCAACATTTCAAATATGAAAATATTCTGTTACCCAACGCCATGCAGAATGGAATGTATGGTATATTGTAATTAGAATAAGTTAAGACACAAAATCTTCAAGTTTTATTAAATTGTTATAATTTTCTTCTATTTCTAGGTAAACTGGCCAATGAAGTGTTATCTGCAGCTGAAACAGGGTTCTGTTACTTTGATTAATTTTATTTTCAATGTTAAAATTACTGCAAATAAATATTTATAATTTTTTGAAACTTCAGAACTTTTACTTACCCGATATTACAGTTTCAAAGCAAAATAACCTGCTGGAGTAGAAGACAAATTCATCAAACAAATGTTTAAATGTAGTTTAAGGTTTGTGATTGATAATAATGTACATATTATTTTGTATGACGGTATAAATCTGTAAAGTCTCTTTTTTTAACTCTAAGACCATTACTATATTCCTGGCTGTAAAGTACACTTAAGAATAGGAATATAAATAACACACTCTACCACTACCTGCAAATATTTTAACAATGTTATTGAAATGTATATCAAGCTGGGTTCATTGAGTTTAGTTAGTGTTACTTTTATTCCAATTCTAACTAAGAACATTAATAATCATTTTTACAGTTACATATTTCTTGTTTGTCCATCTGTTGTGGCAGTTGATTTTCTCTGGAACGGTTAAAGGTTCCACAATTAATTTTGTCACAATTAGAGAGCATAATAATAATAGCATGTACTCTAATAATCAGAATTATTAAAAAATGTTTTATGATATATTTTGGAGTTCCCGCATATATTTTGAGCTGTTACAATAATTAGCTTTAGTTCATATTTATCAGATTTCATTTTGTATAATTTACCCCAAACTCCCATCAATGGTTTGTTTTAGTTATTAGTTAAGAAATAATTAAAGTTTTTACTTTATATGAGACATGCTTCTGATAATGATGGAAATAACTAATTTAAAATTAAAATGAGTTCTACAATACAATGATTATTTTAAACAAAACTGAAATAGTAACAATTAACTAAAACTATTGGAATGAGAGTAACATCCCTTAACATTCATGAGGATTAGGTTCTCGTAAATTTCCAAGGATGTTGAAACTATCTTCCCATGTAAAAAAAGGATTTTAGTATTTATGAAATTGGATCTAAGTAAATTTGTTGCCACTTCTTCTAAAAACTAAGTTATACACGATGTCAATGATAAGAACACAAAATTTTAGACAAAAATTATTTGACCACTTCCTAAATTAAACAATGGAGCAAAAACCTCTCTAATCCGAAACCTCCGATATCTGGCGTAGTAAAAAATAATAAATATATCTATCAAAAATGAATATTTTCGACCAGATAGCGAAGGATGTTTTTGAGTTGAGCAGTAGGGTATTGTTTCCGCGAATGAGTTGTAGAAAGTGAGTGAATCACCACAAAGCAAGTCCCAGCTATGATCAGTGGAATGATATAGAGTCAGAAACCGAAAAACAAGATAGTGAAAAAAACGAAGAAATCGTTTAACTTCTCAGAAACGTTCCCGGTTGTGACGAAATGAACAATGATGGAGTAATTGAGTGGATGAATGAAGATGAAGTTTATGAATTTACTGACAGTGATATTATCGATTTAGTGAACACAGATCCAGCACCAGTCGAAGATGAAGAGCCAAAACAATCCATGACACATTGTGAAGCATTCCAGGCGTTTGAACAGCTGATCGACTATGTCGAACAACAACAAGAAGTTACAGTGGCCGATCTCTTGCTTTTTTACAGATGGAGATATTTCGTCAAAGAGCGGGTTCAGCGAGCCAGCAAGCCACAATTACATAGTTTTTTACAAAAAAAAAAAAATGACCAGAGTGCAAATTAAACTTGTACAAAATAAGTTTTTACTATATTTAAGTCAAAACTTTTTATGATTTTTTCACATTTTTAATGTATTGGATAAACTTGAATACTAATACTAGTAGGCCTAAGTTGTACTTTTTCTGAACTCAATGCACATAAATTAGTATACGTCTGGTAGTTTTTTTACTTCAGTACAGTAATTGTTTTTACTCTTTTTTAGCGTGTTAACCACAAAAAGGTATGCTGTTCGATTTGTTGTTCATTTCCACCACTTTACCCATATTAAAAAAGCCTCTCTGAAATGCGGATTTTTTTGTATCCGGATCAACCTAAGCCACATTGATCCGGATATAAGAGGTTTTACTGTACTAAATCATTCCGGAAAACAGTCAACTAACTGGTTTTCATCTTTACCTTTCAAAGGGTGAAAATTTTGTTATCTGTGAATAATTCACATTCACTTTATCTTAAACTTGTCTGTAACCTGTGTAATGTTGGTACATAAAAGAAGAATTACCCTGTCATTTGCTGCCCTAAAACCTGGAGCTGAACTTTCTGTTTTGGAAAGACATTTTCTATTCGGCATTTTCTTCCAAAACAACTTTGCCTAATCGACGTTAAATAATTGTTCTGGAACATTCCTCCTCCCTTTTCTATAAGTTTTTACCAAAATTTTTTAACACTGACATGATTTACAAAAGATGGTTCACTGACTAACTTAATTTAGTGCAAACTATGTCTAGTTGTAAATTTTCAGATCATCCATTGTATGTATAGAAGACAAATGATGATTCAGAGTTCATGTTCATAAAGTCAAATTTGTCTATCGTTGGAATAAAAAACCTAAACTTAATGGGGCTTGCTTCTGGTTCATATCTTCTATCCAAACATGTAAGGCACTGTAAGTTTATTCCAATCACTTGTCCGAACTTGCGATTTAGTTTTTGCAATAATGGAAGCACAAATCTATCTCTTAGAGCCTTTTTATTTTTTTCTATACACTTAAAACAAAATATTTCTTCCGAGCACAAATGCACTTCATGTTTGCAGCTTATCTATAATTTTAATATTTTCAAAATGGTATATCCTTTTTTTGCTATTTGGCTGAAGATGACAGTCAATTTTCTCTTATTTAGACTTGATAAACACTGGGATATATATTTTTTTTTTTTAATGCGAAAAACCTAGGTGGTTATCATTGCCTAACACTGGGATATATACGACTGAACAAAGATAAGTGATGGTATATTTTTAACCCTTTCCACTCCAATTACTGGGGACCTAGTGTTGCTCCATTTAATTTTGAGCGAATACTGCACTGTAACTTGTTTACTCCAAAAAAAACGTATTTCTGTCAGTTCTGTTAGTTTTAGGCTGATTTTTTTTTATGAAGTTTCTTCTATGACTAAAGTATAGATTGGTATGAAATAAAACATGTTTTTATTTTCAAGTATATTTTAAAATTTTTATTTATTGAAAAAAAATAGAAATTTGTAACAAAAAACAAGAATTTTGGATAAATTTTCAATGGGAAGACCTATATTTGTTGCTTGATTTTTGTTGTCTATATCTTTACAAACAAAATTAAGTGGTTTACGAATGTTTTAGACGCAATAATACATTAAAAAATAAACGGTACCAGGAACTGGCACATACTTTCTCACAAACATATTTAAATTATTAAACAGATTCATTGTGACTTCATAATTTGTAGGTGAGATAGGAGAGGTGATATTAAAGTAGGAGATTAACTAATAAATATTATTATTATTAGTTAGAGAGAAAACTATTCGATCGATTTCGAACAAATTTGCACCAAACACGTCAATTAGGCCTGTATAGATGCACGAAAAAACGTTTTGAAAAACAACCCCCTTTGTGGCCAAAAAACCCCCAAAAATAAGTTATTTTATTATTATTATTATTAGCTAAACAAGAATTTTTAGAAAGATGCGGTTTTTTGCATATGGTAGGGTATATTAAAGACTAAAAATAAGCCAAATTTTATCAAAATCATTAGAGCCGTTTTTTTATTAAAAAAATAATAACTGATTTTTTGGCCAAAAAGGGGGTTGTTTTTCAAAATATTTCAAAACCGTTTTTCGTGCATCTAAACAGGCTACTTGACATGTCTGGTGCAAATTTGTTTGAAATCGATCGAATAGTTTTTGCTCTAGCTTTGTATACATACAGACATGAATGAATGAATGAATTTATTACCAAAAATTCCTTTACATATTAATACATAAAGGACCTATAGGGGCAAAAATGCCCGTACATAGGTTGGTCCCTATACATATAGAAAGACATTTTGTAAAAACCACTTTTTTATACTCAGGGGGTCTCAAAACGGATATTTCCACAAAAATCTTCACCTCAATTTTTTTTGCGATCACTATACTTTCTCTATACTGTAGTATAGTGAGAAAGTAAAAATTGTAATTGAAAAACGAGTTTTTTGTAAAAAATTACTTTGGAAGCCAACTTGTACAAAATTGCCTCAACTATTTATTTTATTCCTTAGCAACAGCATTATTTAGGCCAAAACTAGTAAGTAAAGCTTTTTTTCAAAACTTATTGGTAATATTGGAATTATTCAGATTCAAAACAAAAGCATTCATTTTATTTCACAACAATCATTATTGTAAGAAGAACAATATTTAAAAATAAACTGTGAAATTACACACGATAACCTAGTACAACAAAACTAAACAACGCGTAAGATCACTAAAACACTGCGTAGAAAGTAGGAACCAAACAACTGCGAGAGCAGGCAGCTGTTTACAGAGCGGCCAAAGACGGCAAACATTACATTTTCTAAGATTTATTTACCACAGAAACTGAACTCAAATGGTTCTAAACAAATTCCACAGATAGCAGTACATCTCAAACTTTAATAATAGCGGTCATCAAAGTAACTACGTCCGTTCAAATGCAATCAAAGAACGTTGTCATAGTGAGTTCGGGGCTCGCCCGACATAGGAGTTTGTGCGGATTAGTAGGGTACGGAGCTGCCCCGACACTCGAGTGGAAAGGGTTAAGGATTAAAATTTCTGGAATTGTGATTTTCTATGAGAACAGTCTCCTTTAATCAAGAGATAGAGTGGCATCCGTATTTTTTGTACAAATGCTTTTAGTTTTTGAGTTACATGGAATAAAATAAACCAAGGACCAAATTCACATTTTTTTTTTTATAGTGTAGTAGTAGTGATGCACTGAGGTCGGAAGCTTGGATTTTATATCACCATTCCATCACAAATGATATGTAAAAAACTACCCAACCTTTTGTAGGATAATATGCCTGATTGACTGGACAATACTGTAGTTAGTTGTTTCACAATTTCTGATCAAATAATTCCTGATTTCTAAAATTTTAACAATCTTATTTTGAAAAAGGTAATTGTTCTAGTGAAAGTAAAAAGACATTCTGTCACTTTATAATTATTTTTTATTTCTACACTGAGCAGAAGAATTCCCAACAAAGCAATGAACTTAGGCAAACATAAAACAGAAAGAATTAACTAAGGCTATATTTTATAGTTTTTTTACTTTCTCACTATACCGTACTATAGTATAGAGAAAGTATAGTCATCACAAAAAAATCGATATTGAGATTTTTGTGAAATATCTGTTTTGGGAGCCCCTGAGTCCAAAAAAGTTTTTTTTATAAAATGTCTATGTATACAAAGCTAGAGAGAAAACTATTCGATCGATTTTGCACAAAATTTAATTTGCACCAAACATATCAATTAGGCCTGTATAAATAAACAAAAAAAGGTTTTGAACATTTTTAAAAAACAACCCCCTTTTTGAAAAAAAAAAACTCCCAAAAAATCGGTTATTATTTTTTTATAAAAAAAACGGCTTTAAAAATTTTGATAAAATTTAGCTTATTTGTAGCCCTTAAAGTACCCTACCATATGCAAAAAACCGCATCTTTCTAAAAATTCTCGTTTAGCTAATAATAACAACTGATTTTTGGGGCTTTTTGGCTAAAAACAGGGTTGTTTTTAAAAAAATTTCAAAATCTTTTTCGTGCATCTATACAGGCCTAATTGACATGTTTGGTACAAATTTGTTTGAAACCAATCGAATAGTTTTCTCTCTAGCTAATAATATTTATTAGTAATGTATCCCCTCTCCTACTTTAACACAATTATAAAGTCACAGTGAATCTGTTTAATAATTTAAATATGTTTGTGAGAAAGTATGTGCTAGTTTCTGGTACCGTTTATTTGATAAGCCATTTTACTGGTAGTATTATAGTTGGTTAGCAGCTTCTTCCTTGTAGGACTAGGTACACTATGTTCAATATTATTTTTCTGTGGTATTTTCCCTATCTTAACTGAGCTCCAAATCAAATTTTTATTATTTTTCCTATATTCTAAAATTACTTTAATTAATTTTCCATAGTTTATTTGTTAATATTACAGCTTGGTTAAAAGAGATTGGAGTTTGATTGTGTAGATGAGAACACATAAATGAAACAAATTGCAAAATACAGTTATAGTTTTAGGAATGGTGGTCCTGCAGAGAATACCAAAATAAAATATTGTTTGGTGGTTTGCAACGGGCTGCCAAAAGATTTAAAAGAATTCAAAATAAGAATGTCAATAATTACCTAACTAATATAAAATACAAGTAATCACTATTTTCACTAATCATTCTTGTTTAAAAGTTGTAGAATGAAAATATTTTCACTTTCATATGCATTGTGAAATAAGTTTGTATTAAAAATAAGGTGAAATCTTAGAATATGAAACTCCAAAATATGGGAATTTTGTGAGAAAATATTGCAGTTTGTATGAAAAATTTGTAAACAAAACATTGAAAGTTCATTCAAGATATGAAGAGATCATTGCAAACTATGATATTTTCCTAAAAACCTATGTGAGAAAAGTTTAGGCATCACCATTAATTGTAGGGTGTATTTTTTAAAATTTTGTTTAACAAGGCTGTATTGTTACTCTCAATAATCTATTGGTTACCTAGTAACAAATGTTTTCACTATGAAATGAGTCTTTTGAAATTTTAACTGTATTTTTATAAAACTAAAAGCAAATTAAAATTGAACCGTAATTAACCATAAATGTTTGTTTTTTAAAGACATGTCTGTCTGTGTCTGCTGTTGCAAAAAATGTTCTCCAAAAAAGCTTGAAGAGTGTTGTTCTTGTAGACATAAGTCTCCGGTAAGAAAACCGTTTTCACCTACAAGAGAGCCAAATTTAGACGTAAAAAGAGTTTTGAGTAATCCTCAACTGTGTACTGACTGCTGCTGTCCAATTAAAAAACCTGAACCTACATGTTTTTGCAAACGTTCTAAGAGTCCTGATAGAAATATGAATATAAGAAATCCTCGGATATTAACTGTGGATTTACCATTATTTGATGAGAATAACCATTTATTGGGCTACATCAAACAAGGATCTATAATTGAAGAACCATCTTGTTCTCTTGGCCAGGACCCTGTTCTTGAGAAGAAATCGTATGGTAAATATCCAGAAATGACCCGTCCTATGTACTCAAGTTGCTGCGAAGGATGTTGTCTTTCTAGTTGCAAATATGCAAACAGTGTAAAAACATCGAAACCTTTGACGGCGCCTTCTCCCAGATGGACAACAAAATCAGCTTTTCAACAATCGATAAAGCCTAAAAGAACATCAAAAAAGTGTCATTGCTGAAAATGCGAAATAATTTGAACTATGTACTAGCATTTGTTTAGCCGTGATTGAATTTTATTTAAGGGCATTTTTCTGATTTACTTACTGTATTTGAAACTTTAATAGCCCTAAGCTGGGTACTGGATGAATAAAATATAAGATATTTTCTCCTTAGACTTTATTTTTCATTTAAAAATCAGCATTCCAGTTAATAATTATTATTATATGCATTTGAATTGAGCTTTTTGGTTAATAAATTAATTTTTTTTTTACTCTACAGTAAATCCAAAATTGTATGTTAATGTTTTAAAAAACTTGAAAAATTAAAATATTTCTCAATTCGTAAATTTTAAACATCCAAAAACTGAGAAACATTTGAATGTTCATTGGAGCAATTTTACAACTATATTTACAGTAAAATCTGCCAAAGAAAGTATCCATTCTGTAAAATGTAAACTTAAAAATTTCCTTAAAAGATACACTTACTGCAGTATCATATCATGGCTATTGCAGTCACCTAACCTTGGAAATCTGTAAAGGAGGGATCCATTTTTTCAAACTTTTAAAATCTCTTTTCAATCTAAGAAGACTACATTAGAGACTTAAGGGACAGGTCAATATTCTGACTAAATCTTACTAGGTAACAAACAGTGTGCTTTGTTAAATGGCTCATGGTTAGTTTCTAGGGTAATATAAAATCATTAGCTCTTCATACCCTGCTAGCCATTGTAGTATCCATCTGCTTGACGTGCACTTAAGATGTTATGAACGGTAGTGCTGCTCCCCTCCCCCCAAATGTTTTTTAAATTTTTTGTCCTTCGTATGTTAAAACTTCTGTGAAAATGTGTGTACAGTAATACCCCGAACCTGCGCTATAGGTGGGACCGAGCTATAACCGTGTAAGTTGAATTCGCATAAGTCGGGGTACAATTTTGCATATAAATACATACAAATTATGTTTATATAGTACAGTATATAATTGGTATCAAAGGGTAAAGCAAACAATAATTTAAAAGAAAAATGTATAATAAAATATTAGTACAACAAATTATATTACATATTAATAATTGCAAGAAAGTTTTAAACCAAAGTTATTTTGACGTAGAAGGCTTCATAAATCTAGCAAACTCTCCTGACTGATCAATGATTTTTCTTATGCAAAATTTCCCCGTAGCACGCTAATAATTTTTTTATTCCTTGTTTTGTAGCAGAAATGCGCTCTTCGTTAGAGTCTATCTTTTCCAAAATTTGTAACCCTTTTTCAATTGACCTGAGGCCTTCTGTCAAGTTTCCAACTGTCATTTGATCTATTAATTGGACAGGTCTAAAGACTGAGGTTCTTCAATGTCCTTGCTCTTGCTCACCCATTTCTATGAGCTCATCAATTGTCAGCGACTGATTGTGTGAATCCAACAGTTCTTGAACGTCATCACTATCCACTTCTAAATTTATTTGTCTGGCAAGGTCGACAACTTCTTCAATCACATTATCAATTTCATCAGGCTCTGGCGCTGATTCCATCTGAATTTCAGTGGTGGAAAAAAAAATGGACACAGTTTTTTCCAACAGCCGTTTAAAGTTTTTTTGTGAAACTTCATTCGAAGATTGTCCAATGATTCTCACGACATCTAAAACATTGAATTGTTTCCAAAAGTCGTTGACAGAGAGCTCACTGTTTTGTCTCATAGCTTCATGCAGATGAGCAAACGGTCGTCTCGTATAATAAGCTTTGAATGTTTTGATAACTCCCTGGTCCATCGGTTGAAGCAAGCTGGTTGTATTTGGTGGTAAAAATACAACTTTCAAGCGTGGGTCAAATTAGTTGAAGTAGCAGGAGGATGGCCTGGTGTGTTGTCGATTAATTGCATCACTTTAAATGGAATTTGTTTAGATTGGCAATAAAGTTCGACTTCAGGTAGAAGTGATAACCAAACCAGTTGTCAAAAAGAGAAGCTGTCACCCAAGCTTTACGATTAGACTTCCAAATCCAAGCCAGGTTTAGATTTATTTTTTAATGCTCTTGGATTTTCTGAGCGATAAACTAAGAGAGGTTTTATCTTACAATCACAAGTTACATTCACGCCAACCATCACTGTCAATCGATCTATGGCGGCCTTAAAACCTGGAAAGGTTTTCTCTTCACGCGCGATTCAAGTTCTTTTAGGCATCTTCTTCCAGAATAGGCCAGTCTCATCCACATTGAATATGGTTTGACTGGTATAGCCACTTTCTTCTATCATAGCTTTTGAGTTTCTCTGGATAGTGCATCTTTATCAGGCTTCTTCTTCGTCTTCTGTAGGCGGTCCAGAACCTTATGCATGTCAGCCTCTAGGGCTTATTGCGCTCCCACGTAAGGATGTTGATCCCTCAGTTACCCTTGTCAAGATCCATAAGCCCATTGAACTTAAGAATCCTTTTCACAAGGTTATCTTGAGGTATGGTTTGCCCTTTGTCCAATTTACCAAAGATTAATTAAATATTGAAAATATAAGAAAGAATTAATGGTTAACACAAGTAACAATTATAAAAAGGTAGCTTTACTTTTTTATTTAAATTTTACAATTTAATTAAATCTCCTTCAAAAAAATTACAATAGGTTTATATTTAGGTTCATTAATTGTTCATTAGAGGTTAATAACCAAAAACACATAAATTATCTTTTTTTTACAACTAGGATCAAATTCTTATATAAACCTGTGAAAAGTTTATAAATAATAACTTAGGCTATCGGGAAATGTTCAAATAACTTACTGGATTTATGCCAGTTTATTTTATAAGAGAGACACAAGAAACTTATCTCAGGAGGTTGGTGCCGACTCTTCCCAAATGACAAATGAAATAAGCATAAATATTTTCTAAATGTTACTAAAATCAAATAATATATACAAAGGTTAGTTAAAGTTGAAATGAATAGTACAAAAGATTTATTGGTGTTAGTATGGATGTAGTGTTAAAAAGGAATCACAGAGTTCAAATTATGCACAAAGTTCAAAAGTTATATACATACAGTTAGGCTGAGTTGCACCAACCAGGATCAGTTTTGATCTAGGATCAAAGTTGTATTTGATCCACGATCAACTACTTTGATCGGGTGTTTCTATTGCACCATACCTGGATCAAATAATTGATCCTGGATCATGATTTTCCTAGATTAAACCGCTAATTTTCATCGATTTCTGTTGCATCAACCAAGATCAAGTATTTGATCCAGGATCAAAGCTATTTAATCTGGGTTCATTTCTGATACCTCGTTTTGCCAGTATCAAATCATTATTTTTTTAGGTTAGTTGAAGTGTATTAATTAATTGTGTGTTAGAGTGGTTACTTGAGAATAAGTTTAAAAACGAAAACTATATTTAAATAGATATTATACGAATATTTGTATAATAATTATAATATAGGCCTAATTATAGGTTATCTATTTATTGTGCTGAAAGATTGGTTGGTTGATTTCTAAATTAATTGTTTTAAATTGTGTTTGTAAAATTATGTCTGATATAGAGTCTCTTGTAAATTTTACTCAATGGGTTGATGAAATAGAAACTGATGAAAATAAGGCTCCAAAAAAGAAAATTCATCGATTAATTCGAGTTAGGCGAGATTTATTTTCCGAATTTGAAGATACGAAATTCCGACATAGATATCGGTTATCGAGGGCAGTTGTTTTAACTTTGTTCGGCAAAATTGAATCCAAAATTACACTTGGGACGGACAACAGAAATAGCCCCATATCACCCATAAATCGACTTTTGATTACCCTGAGGTATTACGCCACTGGAAGTTTTCAAATGACATTGTCCGACATAGCATGGGTACACAAGTCAACAGTGTGCAGAATAATACGAAACGTTACCCATGCGATTGCTTCTTTAAAATCGGAATTTGTGAAAATGCCACAAAACGCACAGGAAGTGAAACAAGTGAAAAAAGAATTTTTCAATTATTCGAAATTTCCCGGCGTTATTGGTGCCATTGACTGTAGCCACGTACCTATCATTAGACCTTCGGGTCTAAATTCTGAACTGTTCAGAAATCGTAAGGGCTACTTTTCAATCAATGTGCAATGCATTTGTGATTCACAATTGAGATTCATGAATATTGTGGCTCGTTGGCATGGTTCTAGCCATGACAGCTCAATTTACAACCAATCAGCTATTAGGGGAAGATTAGAAAATAATGAGTTTGATGGCTATTTATTGGGAGATGCGGGATATGAATGTACAAAATATCTTCTTACACCATTGTCTAACCCAGTTACACCTGCAGAACGAGCTTACAATATTTCACACATAAAAGCAAGAAATTCAATTGAAAGATGCTTTGGTGTTTGGAAGAAGCGATTCCCCTGTATTGGACAAGCAATTCGTCTTAAATTAGAAACAACGCTTGCTGTCATTGTTGCAACATCAGTTCTCCACAACATTTGCTGCAAATCAGGGGACATTGCACCACCAGAACCACATGAAGATGGTATATTGCAAAGATATGAACAGCCACCCGTTATTTTCGAAGGAAGACAGTCCCAAATTTCACGATCTGTACAAAGATCGGTAATTCAAAATGTTTTTCAGTAAGTAGAGTCTACGTTTTTAATTTTCACATTTTTTTTTTTTTTTTTTTTTTTTTATTTCCGATGGAGGGGGGAATGCATTAGGCACCATCAGGTAATACGTATTTCCTGGTGTGTGGGACTCCCGGTTCATCCGGTTTACCCACTAAACCCTAACCTCCATTCTTCAAGCCAAATTTTTAATAAACCTGTCAACAAATTTATCATTAAAATTTAAGTTATCAAAAATATATACAGCCTAAAAGGGTTTAAAAACTTTAAAAAAAACATCTATAAATAAATAACAATTTTAACTAAATTTTACAAATCTCTTTCAAATCTCTTTTTCATGAAATCCCTTTCTTCATTAATTTTTTTTAAATTTGCTTCCTTTATTTCCAATTCTTTTTTTAAAATTTTCATCTTTAATGCGTGTTCTTCTTCTAACATTTCCAATTTCCTTTTATAAAGGTCGTTAGCGTTTATTGAATTTTGTTGCAGGCCTATTTGTGGAGGTGAAATTGAGGCTGTGGAGTGAGATGTAGTTGGTTGAGGAGATGTAGGCCTATTTGGTGGCAAATATAAATTTGGAGGTTCCGCATCAAGAAAATCTTCATGTCCAAGTTCACATTCAGTTACAATTTCAACTTCCTCAGTTGTGGAAAATGGAACTGTAAAAACAAACAAAATGTAACATAATCATATTCATGCACATTCAATTACCGTATTAAAGTGCAAAAGTAAAAGTTTTTTTTTGTTTGTGTCACAACGTATATATGAAAAGTGTCATCGTAGACCAACATTATCAATGTATTAGGCCTATATAAATGTTTTAATGTCATCATTGCAAATTTGTTACGTTTGAATTACTGCAGACATTACCTTCAATAAAATTATTCATGGCATCGTGGTGTCCAACATCGTCGTCATAAATTGAATTTAAGGGCTGGAATTGCTCCTTAAGCCCAGAAATTAATTTATACTCTGATTCCGACACATCTATGTGGAACTGCCCACCTCCAGTTTTTTGCAATTCAGTCTGAAAATAAACTTTTACCATTAGAAAATAGACTTTTGTATTTATTATTACAATAATGGAAGACAAATATTTAACTTTATTCCTATATAAAAAGCAGATACCGGTAACATATTTTGTAATTTTTTTCAAAATATAAAAAAGTTTTGTAATTTAGTTCTAAATAGAAGTGCATAAAAATAAATATCAATTTCAAAACTTTTTTCAAAAAAACACATGTTTTTATGTTCCTGCGACAATAAAATGAGTAGGCCTATAAATTTTTACCTCAAAATTAATTTTTACTATTACCAAATTGTAGAGAATAAAACATAGAATTGAACTGTAAACTTGAAAACCTTTTATTATGATTTTTGATATTATAGAATGAAAGAAATCGCCTAAACGTCCGAAATTTTTACCAAAAATAATATAGCCTACATAAAGCTAAATAACAATAATTCTGTCTTTCAGTAGGCTATATGAGAGCTACTTTGAGTTTACAACATTCTAGGACAGGTTAGGTCATTTTTCAATACTCAAACCTCCTTAAAAGTAAGATATTATAATTCAATTTCTTTATAATTTTATATCATAGACCTTCATATTTTAATTGTATACTCTGAAGGTTCAACACAAATTCAATTTAAAATAATATTATTGATTAATTTATCTAGCAGCACGATTTGCTTGTCTTCTCAGATTAAGCTAAATCAATAATTAATTGTTACCAATTCTAATTTAATATCATTGATTTCACTCCAGAATTTTTTGAATATAATAATTGTATCATTAGGCCTATTGCTTCATTTGAACACAATAAAGAGGTCTTAATTACAATTTTATTTAAATGGACAAAAAAATAGTGATATAGGCCTAAACAGACAAACTAAAGTCAAATCATGTCTCCTACAATGTGTAGGCTATTAATAATAAAATATTGAAGCTTAATTAGGCTAAATTTTTAGAGATAGAAAAATTTTAACTTTACATGCAGTTTTAGTTGTTAATCTATTTAAGTATTATTACTTTGTCTATGTATTGAAAGAGTTACTTATGTGTAGTGTAGGCCTAGGTTTTGCTTAACACAAATCTGTACTGTAATAGGGCTTAGGGCCTACTTCATTATTGTAAACATTAGATTTATAGTTTTTAATAATAAAACTTTTGCAAGTTATGTCTAGGCCTACACATTTTCAAGACTGTGGCAATAATGATTAGATTTTGTAGCCACTAGTCAAACAATACAGTAATTACAAATAGTTAGTTATAGCATTCATAAAATCTACACAAAACTAAGTTTTCCGGCTCGACAACAACAAAATAAAAAGGCGTTTTGGAGCTTTTTACAACTACTTATCCAATATTAAAACGATGATCGCATTAAAGGGCTAGTCGTTATTTTCAACGATTAATTAGACTATCATATGCATAATTAATAGGCCTGCAATCTGTTTATAAATAAAGGCTATGTTACACTTTAGGGGTTACGTTATTAAATTTCTGCTAGGCCTATAGCCTACAATAAAAACAACAATATCCCATTAAAATTTAAAGGTGGTAAATATTTTTAATTAGGCCTAAATAATAATGAAAGTTACTTACCTTAGCATCTGCTATTTTTTTTCTTGCTCGTGATTTTAAATTTTTATAGAGCAATTTAATTTGCCCCACAGTCCTTGGAGCTGAGAGTGGAAACTCGCAATTAAAATCGCATTTGACCTTTTCCCACTCTTTATTTTTGTCTCTAAGACAATACTTATCCGTCTCCTTCGATTCTACTATCTTTTTAGTGTGCTCATTCGTTAATAGTTCTAATAAGAACTCTTTTTCACGTTTAGTAAAGTTAGACGATCGTTTCGCCATTTCAAACTGTACGCGAAATAACAGTCAGCTGTTCAAAAACTACTACACAACCAAAATATATTAGCTCCATCCGATCAAATACCTAGATCAGTTAATCCTAGATCAAAGTCTGGTCGGAATAGTTGATGCAACGCAACGAAAAATTTAATCCGGGATCAGCTTGATCCAGGATTTACTGATCCAGGTATTTGATCCCGGTTGATGCAACCCAGCCTTAGTTAATCAATCTCACAGTCATTAATTGAAAAATAAGATATGGTTTACCCTTTATCGTAATAAGTGCTGATATTCACAAATAAGTTTGGATGCAAGAACATAAAAAGGGTTATTAAGGTTTAGATGGATCTCACCAAATTCTTAGTTCTCCTTCGAGGATATTGGATCGAGTAAATGTTTTAAAAAAATAGCACAAACTTTGGTTATTTGAATAAGATTTAACGTAGAACAATTATTGGTAAAATCTAGATCTTGTCTTTCAACTTTCATCAGCTAAACTGCACTGGACTGTAGCTAACTCCATACTGCAACAATGCTTCTTTTAAAGCCCTTCCCTGGTCTTCAGGAAATAGATCATAATGCCTTATTAATCTTGAGATCTTCTGGGGTTGAGATTTGTAAGTGTAAATAGGTATTGGGGAGCTGTTAAGTGTTATTTGCTGAAATTATGTGTTTATTTTGTGAAAATAATTTGTTTTGAGAGACAGAAATGTTATAAAAAACTTTAAAGGTGTGAGAAAATAAAGTTAATTATTAAATTTAAAGAAAATACTTAAATAACTCCTTTTTTACAGTTAACATTTTATCATCTAAACTTTATATGTCTTAATCTAGGCATACTATTGAAATTCGTAACAAATTCACGTGAGCTAATCACAGCATGCGTTGGAGGAGCTTACGTAGTAAAAATGCTATTATTGTATTGAGATTTAGCAGTCGGGACTTGGGTTTTAATTTATTCTGACATAACGGTGCTTATTTATGTTTTTGAAAAATACTTTTTACATGTATGAAGGTTGGTTCCTTCTATAGGCCATGTTTATTTTCTATTTAAAATGTAGTTTTCTCGTATTTATATTTCTTATGCCGTCTTCTGTTGAATTTATTACCGGCTCGGCCTACTGGTCTTGATTTTAAATGTTAATCTTCGTCGAATGGTTTCGAATTGGGTTGATATTTTATTTTAGTGAAAGGGTATATTAATTTTGAAACGTTTTGATGTAGAAACTATAGGTCGAAAAGGTCGGGAAGTATATTTAATTAAATATACAATAGGTCCGAAAGTCGTGGTTTGGCTTTTTATGTCTTGTTCAGCTTTGCGAATAATTACTACTAGGTAGCGGGCGTGTCGTCTTGATTAATGAATGACTTTCCTGACTTGTTTAGTATCCATCCCGTTCTCACACTTATTTACATTTTGGTTGAATTATTTACAATTAGGTGAATATTTTGAATTGTTATAATCTGTTCCAGCATCTCACACTCATAAATTAGGTGTTCTGCGGTATCCTCCTGCAGGCCACATTTCCTGCATTTAGGATTTCCAGTAAAAATTCCCAAGTTCTTCATGTGATTTCCTAAAGTGGCCATGTCCTGTGATTAGAGCGATCACCTCCTTCAACTTGTACCTACTTAATAACAGAATATCGGATGCAATTTGTCTTGATGAACCAAGAAGTGAAAGTTTGCTCATCCTCAATCCTGAGATGCTGATCCACCTCCTTCCATGTTCCAGTCTTGCCCAGTCAGCAACCACCTGCGTTGCTGCCGTCTTGGGTATGCCACAGAAAGGTTAAGGTCCTGTGAATTCAGAAGCTGATGCCTTGTTTGCCAGCTTGTCTGCACATTTATTTCCATTTATTCCAACATGTCCTGGTATCCACAACAGAGTGTAACCTCGTTGAGACCCGCAAGCTGTTTCATGGATTCGACGCATTCCCAGACTAGTTTTGACCTGAACTCATTTGAGCCCAGGTTTTTCAAAGGTGCCTGGCCATCTATATAAATGCAAATTTCTCTGTTCATATGACCGAGTCTAAGATTCTCTCTGGCACATTCCAGTAGAGCTGTAATTTCTGTTTGGAATACTGATGGGCTTTCCCCCATTGGCAGCACACATTCCTGCCTTGGGTTTCCACCACAGATTCCTGCACCTGAACTCCCCTTTGTTTTTGAGCCGTCTGTGTACCATTCTAGCTCACACTCAGGGAGGGGTCTCCTTCTTTCAGACCATTCTTCGCGATCCGGTATTACCACTCGGAAAGATTTTGAGAAGGAGTACTTGATCTTTATGTGGTCAGAGATCATGTCCAGTGTAAGATCTTCCGGCGACCAATGTTGTTATTCTGGAGTGTCCCAAGTTTCTTGGGCTATGTATCCAGTGTTCCTCACATTCAAGGCACTGTACGGCCTAAGTGCAGTACTCTTCCTCGCTGCAGCCTTGATAAAAAAGTCCAGTGGAAGAAGGTCCAGACGTTGAACTCTTGCCAGACCCGCCACTACACTCTAGATCTCTGTTCTTGTCCACCGTAGGTCATGTCCGGCCTTACCACAGAGGTGTAAAGCCAGTGCATTAGCTTAGGCTTCAACCCCCATGTCCGCCCCTGCTCGCAAATAGTGTCCACTTACCTCTATCGATCACTCGATTTAGTTGTGCACAAAAGTTCAGCCTCTGGTCATGCATTGCTCCCAGATAGTTTACCTCTGTTGCTATGGTGATCCCATTGCCTTGAAGACTGAGGTGCCCAAAGCTCTCCAGTTTCCTTCGTCTGGTAAATGGGATGGCTAGTCTTACTCGGACTGACACCCAGTCCTGTTCTCCCACACCACTTCTCAACAGTCCTAAGTGACTCTTCAAGCAGCTCCGTCACAGTTGGTACAAACTTACCTACCACTAGTATAACAACATCCTTACGTATGAATATCCTTGCGCATATGCACCATTGTTGTTGAGTTCTTTAAGAAGGTTATCCACCACAAGGTTCTGCAGACGGGCCGAAAGTACCCCTCCCTGCAAACATCCTCGCTCCACTCTAACCTCCACGGTCTCACCATACAGAGAAGATTCTACGACCCTGACCTGAAGCATGCTTCTGATCCATCTGCAAAGCAGATCCTCAACCCCATGCCCCCCCGGCAGTATCGATTATCGACTCTGTTTTGGTATTATCAAAAGCACCTTTAATATCCAGGAAGACACCAAATGCTACTTCCTTACATTCCAGAGCTCCTTCAATTCTATCCACCAAGTGGTGCAATGCAGATTCACAGGATTTACCTGGCATATAAGCGTGCCGATTGGCGTGAATCAAGCGTTCCACAAACGCCCCATCACATATATGCCTGTGTATTATATTTTCTAATACCTCAGCATAATAGATGTTAAGCTTACACATGGGCAGATCCAGCTGGTTTTCAAGGAGGGGGCTGTCTCCAATTCGGGGGGGTGTAGAATTTTTTTTTGGAATACAGTGCTTGAAAACGTCGTTTTAGACTATTTCACGATCACCCATTTTGAATAGGAATTAAGGAAGAATTTTATGCTTTACCCAAAAATAAAGTTTTATTATAACAAATTGTAGAGAATAAACCATAGAATTGAACTGTATACTTGAAAATTTTAAATATATTTATTCTAAAAACTTATTTCACTAAATTACAACTAAACAAAATTCTCACAAACGTATAGTATATTTGGGCCTAGTCAACGAATGCCCAAAAGGGGGGTCTAGAAGGAAAGTCAATAAGCGGAAAGACCAACTATGGTACATTGTTTGGGGTACCTAGTAGTATAACATACTAAAAGTCCCTGACCCTAGGGGTGGCGGAAGAGGGGGGTTAAAGGTGCCATTTTTAATTTTTTGCCTATATCTCAGTAGGGGTTGGTTAATTAAACAATTAAAGCTGACAAAATTCTCTACATTTTTTATACCTATTATTTTATACCTAGTATTTTTGCTACCTGAAACCGTTAATGAGATATGCGCTCTCGAAAATTAGTAATTTTCGAAAAAAAACATTTCTTCGCATTGGAATACTTTACTATTTGTTCCCCATGCGGTCTACCCTCGTGAGTTCTCTCCAGTTCTTATCTCGCTGTAGTTGAGTTATATAAGCGTTCGTAGAAAGTCAAATTATTGTGTATTTCGCCTCAGTATATTATTTGATTTTATTATTACTATGATGTCGCTATGTCGACGGAAAAATATTTTGTTTCTCGCTTTAGTTGAGTTAGTTTATATAATGTCATACGTCCGTAGGAAGCCGAATTATTGTTTTTCGCCATTATATTTTATTATTATTATATCTAGTATATTTTATTATTATTATATGCGGTATATTTTATTGTTATTATATCCGGTATATTTTATTAGTATTATATGCGGTATATTTTATTTTTATTATATCCAGTATAGTTCCAGCCAGACAGGAAAAGGTAACGGCTAACGCGCCTAGGGCGTTGAAAATGTACATATTACACGGAAATATCCGAATAGTTCGGAACACTAAACCAGGTTTTACTTATATGAAACGAAAATATAGAACTTGCACTTCAAAAAATTATTATACGAATACTGCATATAGATTTGTAATAGATACATCGATTGCAAAATGTGCTTTCTCATTTTTTGAAAACTGTCCAATGGCAAGGGTTTACAGACAAATTCATATCTAAGAAACTATAAGAGTGACGAATGATTAGAAGGTCGTGCTAGAAAGTTAAAATCTAGACAAATCCAGTGGTGTCCTTATCTTCTTTTCAAAACAAGTCTGTCTAACGATTATGTGCCTTTAAAAAGTGAAGAGTTTGAGTCATTTCCTTATACTTTCTAGCGCGGCATCAATATTGATTTAGGCAACTACAATTTTACAACGATGATTACATATGTAAATATACTTTTTAGAAGAAATTTGTAAATACAAAAATTGAATTTTAAACCATTTTCTTTCCAATGGTTTTTGTTTTATTGAGATTTGATAATATTTAGTGGGTGAAATATTCGATACAAGTTGTGTTGTCTGAGACTACTCAATTGAGCAGTCTGCCACTTAGATGATTAAACAAAAATATAATAACCCAAAGGGGGGGCTGCAGTCCCCCCTGGATCCGCCAATGAGCTTATAGGACGAAACGCCTTAGGATTGGTGTAATTTACCCTACCTGGTTTCAGTATAAACTCTACCCTGGTCTTTCTCCAGGATCTAAGCTGGCCCTGTATAGCCTGCAAAGCACTGACCACAGACTATCTACATTCTTCTGGAGACAGACGGGTCTGATCCCATCGCCCCCAGGAGATTTATAAGGTTCAAATGTTCTCACTGCATGTAACTATACGACTGGCCAATTTCCAATCGCTGATTGCATTGCGGGTCCAACACCATTACAGACTCCCACGTTCTTCACACTTGTCAAAGGACAGTACTTCTCATAAGAGTGAATAGATGATCCCCCGCTGTCCCTCAATACATTTCAGCCAGGAAAATGTGCCACAAGGAGTTCCTCCAGCACTTCTCCCGGTTTTACAGCGAGTTCTCCAGTAGTCTTTTTAATATTGCCTACTGGTGATACTGGGTCTTTGGCCAAGAGTTTGTGAACTCTGGAAGCTTCCCGCACCCCCTCCACCTCCGTGCAGAACTTATCCCAGGAATTCCTCTTGGCCTTCCTTATCATCCTGCTATACTGAGATATCAAGTCATGATAAGTGTCCCATCTCTTACCTTAGTGATCTTAAAAAGGGCTCTTACCCTCTTTCTCATGACTGATAGCTCGTGGGTCCACCATTCGGCTCCTACATTCCTCACATGTGTCAAAGGACAGTGCTTCTCATAGGAGTCAACGATGGCTTCTCTGAGTTCATCAGATATGTGCTCCAGTTCCTCTATGTCCTGGACCTTACCTGTCATGAGTCTTGTCTTCATTCCTAGATCATGTCTATAGGATTCCCAGTCCGTCCTCCACTTTTATCATCTTGCCTTATTATCAGCGCTTGCCACTTTCTGCAATGCTATGCCAATTACAGCGACTTTTGAATCGGCTGAACCAACCGTTACTAGCTTTAAACATTTCATCTTTAGCCACCTCCCACAGCTTCTTCTTTTAGTCTCTCAAAAATCAGCTTAGCTTGAGATCACACCGTGTTCTGATCAACAGGGCAATTTTTCACATTTACTTGATTATCACACCATAATTTTAACATTGTTTCCATTTCTGCGATAATACCATGAAGTTTACGAATGATGCTTGAATTCAAAGACGGAGCATTTTTCACAGCTTCAATAATTTTTTCTTTGTTTTTTATAATTGTTCTGACTATTGATTCCAGTAGATCAAACTTCTTTGCCAATTCAAAATTTTTTAGTTTTGCAACGAAGTCTTTGATAATGTTAAGTTAACATTTCAAAGATAGTGTTTTTCTTTTCTTGCTTGACGCAAAACAATCAGTTCTACTTTTTTTGGATGACATAGTATGTGTATCAAGTCCCTGTAGATACAACGAATACAATATAAAATACTGTACTCTAACACAAAATTAATTTTAAATATGTACATACAGTACATTACAAACACCAACACACACAATACTGTACATTTTGTAACAATGCAATAACCCTTTCACTATTGAATTTTTAAATACATGCATGACAATTTTTATACTTGGCATTCATTTTTAGTTTATTTTTTGAAAATTTTTGGTGGCTACAGAAAAGTTGTATCTTTTTTCTTATCAGTGTTATCATTCGTCCTAAAAAAATATATATAATATACTTTTGCCTCAAAAAAAGCATTTTGGTTGGAAATTTGATATTTGAAGTGTTTGTTTTTACTGAAAATGATTAATGTAGCAAGCCCGAACACTTTTAAGAAAAGAATGATGAATTTTTTATCATTACAAATCAAAAAGTTACAAATTTATTTTAATTTTATTATTTTAAATGTTGTATAATTGGGATGTTTTGTGAGCTTTCATCAAATATTTGTCCATGCATAGAACATTTTGTTAATAGGCTGCAAGCTTGCGACAGCTTTTATTTAGAAAATGTCTCACATGTGTCGGATTTTATCGTCCAAAGGATAGGACACTGAGAGTTGACACGAAATATTCACATTGGCTTTTATCAAGTCAGTAAAAAGTAATAAAATGGACTTTTTATAAGAACAACATCTTTAACATCAATTAATAAACTTTGAGCTTGACAAGTAAGAAGGAATTATTTTAAAAAAATCTTTAATATCACTTATAAAAACAAATAACTCAAAATTAGGCCATGTACAATCAAAAAGCTAATGCACGGTGACATAGAATAAACATCATGGACTATGAAATTCTAAAAACAGTTCTTCTGTCTACTTATGCACAATCTTACAATGTTCTGTCTACTTGTTACAAAGAATAAATATGTTTTGGCTTTACAGCCTACGTTTTTACACCGAGACTGACTTTTCTTGTCGGTCACAAAGATTGGAAGGTGGTTCATGCCATCCCATCTTGTATTGGGCGAACAATAGCTGCTCGTTTGTGGTGCATTGGAGGAGTGGGTTGATCAGACGGCCGTCCTCTCTTCTTTTGCAAAGGTTTGTTTGCCAAAATCAATGACTCCCCAATGTATTGTCTGAAATGTATTAGGTCCATAATGTCCTTTTTGGGAAGTTTATCGGCTGCTGCCGACAGTTTTGTATTCCAGCCAAGAATTTGTGGAAGCCAAGTCAAAAGCATGGGTGAATAATCGTAGGGTCCATTTCCGTGACCTTATAAATGTCCTGTATATCGCAATCAAAAAGTCCAGTTTATCTAACCCTCCCATGCTGAGGTTGAAGGTGCTTACGCTCTCTGGTCTCTTGACATCAATGAATTATGTTTTTCGTCTTGTCCCATCACTTCAGGTATCGACTCTTCCTCCACTGATCCCATTGTGGCACAAGAGTTGTCGTGCCACTTGGTTTTTCAAAGGACGGCCAGAAAACCTAATGGGGATGCGGAATACTACCCCCCAGGTGAAACGTGACGTCACAAAATCTGCCAACTAACCAATATAGTAGCCGTGTCCGCGACTGGAATACTACCCCCCCTAGCAAAAGCGGGTCGCCGGAATACTACCCCCCAAGCAGGTTCCTACAATTATACTGTTATCGGCAACATACTGTGACTAAACAGTTAAGGTCAGTCCTCTAGTTTTTTTTTATTCTAATTATATAAAGTGTGCCTCTGTAAGGAGTGTGCGTGACTGGAAAACTGCCCCCCCCCCCCC
>JAGFPH010012533.1:0-21304 GCA_018207615.1 Philaenus spumarius | reverse complement strand
GTAGAGACGCACGTGTGGATGCAGTCTCCAATGCAGGAGAGAGTACGGCCGCATCTGAAACACCTAGATCTCGGCTTGGAATAGTTTTGGGTCCATTCGACGCCTTGTCTCTGGAAAGTGTAAAAACATTTATTAGTTCGTTTCTGAATCTGGTGAAATTATATCTAGAAAATAACTAGTAGTTTTGTGAACAGTAGACCTTGCTCGTTGAAATAACAAGTGAGGTTTTGAGCTTAGGTTAAAAATAGCGTGCCAATAAGGAAGTAACCACATCTCATCACAGTCACAGGGGCCATACTGACTGATCGACGTAGCACAGGAAAGAGCAAGACAGCAGGTAGCGCTCTCTCTCTCTCCCTCTCCATTAATTTATAAGGTTTTATGATGATATTTAAAGAATAAACGTATAAAAACATAGTTAAAATAAAAAACTTGGGCGATTTTTAACAAATTTGAAGTTTGCGGCCATTTTGTGAGCTTACCGTTAGAGCTACGGAAAAAAACCAAGAAAACAATTTTGTAGAATATCAAATTTGCTACCCTCTAATGTTATTAGTGTTTTGTAATTCGACTTACGGTTAAGCCACAAACTGACTTTGGAAAAAAGCTTACACTGAGAGAAACGGTTCGGCCGCCATCTTCATTTTATTAAAGGGATTAAAAATGAAAAATGGAAAAAACCATATACATACATGGCTCGGCCTAGGAATAAGGAACATTCATGCAACAAATCATGACAATCGGTTAAGGCGTTTGGCCGTAATCGTGAGACAGACAGACACTGACGAAATGCCAAAAGGTCGAGCTAAAACGGAGACCTCGCTTCGCTCGGTCAATTAAATATTGCGAAGCCTCTTTAGAGTGCTTATAACTATTTATCGAATTGAAATGAAACACAAACTAACGGGACCCTTGCGTGCTTCGCACGCCAACTCAGTTCTTTTCCCCACATACAAATTATATATATTTTGCAATAATGGTGCAGAATCACTTACATAACTTCGTAGGTTGAAAAAAGTGAATGGAGTTATAATACTGGAGATATAATACTGGAGATAAGATAAATTAAGAATAATCCGATCACGCAGTAGAACCGCTGACGTGAGTTGAGTGAATTTCCAAAATTAAGTTTATATGTTTTAAAGGTGTCAACTATTTGGGAAATTGGTCTATTCATGAGGGCGCTGAATAGCTGCCTCCGTGTACGAAGTATATCCCACGTGGATTTAAAACGGATATTTGTATGATATTTTACGTTTTGATCGATTTTAGGGAAACCCGGACGGGCTGTAAGGGGTGTAGAAAAACAAGATATGCAGAATAATCACGTATTTTTATTGTTATTAGATAAAACCCTCAAAAAGCTTCATTATAGTACGAAAAATCTCAAAAGATTTGTTACTTACTCTCAAAAAACTTGCTTGATTTAGAAATCTAACGTGTGTACCAAGTTTGGACCAAATTGGCCTAAACTGCGGCCGTTATAGTGCCAACACATATATATAAATAAACTATTTAATGGCACCTCAAAACGTGTTCTGGAAACCATAATCGGTGCTAGTCGACCACTCACGAACTTAGGTCCCCCGTAAGGGACACTGCATTAACTCATCTTTCCTATCGAAATTCGCTAACAGTCATCACGCCTTATGCCTAGTCATAATTAAAAACCTAACCTAAAAATTAGAAACACGAAATTCGGCAAATTATAAACTCAAACGTTAGTGGAAATGCTACCGAGAAATAGCCTACATGCCGGTCTATATGTGATTGTAAACTCATTATAGTAGTATAGGCCAGTCGGTAGAGGTAAATTTAGACCAAAAGTTCCAGTAATTTGCAATACGGCTGAATTTTTTTTTATAAGTACATTAAAGTATGTAGATTAACATAAAAAAAAGTTTACCAGTCTATCGATTTCCCAAAGTCGAAAAAAAATCGATTATAATTTTTTTTTTCGATTATCCTTAATATTTATGGCTGGGATGAAGATACAGGAAAATAAAAGATACCACCGTATAAGGGAGGTATTTTTCAACAAAAAAGGTTATATGTATTTATTTCGTCCGAGCAATGGTTTGTCTGGAAAAAATTCGATAATGCAGGTACCGGTATGTATTTTGCAGCAGGGGAAATCACTAAAAGGGGACATCTTATTCATATAAGAAACGTTGGCTCATTCTAAATTGGCCGAATTTTAATATATCGAATTGAAACTTGACATAGGAGTTAAAATACATTTTATGTATTTAGTTTATGTATTAGGAGTTATTTTAAACATTTATGCTGAGTTTCAGCTTGTTATTTTGAAAATGACCTGATCTAGGAGTCGATTTTGATTATCGATTTTAGGAGTACCGGACTCACGAACTAATTTCAATCTATTCCAGTTTCGTCAATTTTTGGAATATCAACATCAAATTTGTTTTACAATTTGAGTACACCAGTATAAATATTCTTAGTAAGTATGAACGATTTTTTTCATGTTATTTTTAAAAACGAGGCGCTTGAAAATGGTCTTCTGTTTCACCTATCTCGTTTTAACTATAACACCTTTGGATTCAACGACTCCATTTTCGACATTTTTGAACATATCGATTTAAAAATTGGTACAGAAGTTAAAAACACAATTGTTTTTTGCTATACTTATTTTAAAAACTATATTTAAAAAATTGACTAATCTGCAGCCGATTAACTCAAGCGTTTTGATGAAAAATCTAAAAAGGTCTAAAATTGTACTTTTTTAAGTTACTTGTGCTTTGAAAAGTAAATAATAAAAAAGGTTTATACTCCTTGATCTTGTTTGAATCTATATATTTAACTTGTAAAAAAACTTTCAGGTTGATATTTTGAAAATTTTCTAAACTGGAGCTGTTTAAAATGAATTGGTGGGTCCGGTACTCCTAAAATCGAGAAACCCAATAATAAGTCAAGTGGCTCTAGATCGGGTCATTTTTAAGATAACAAGCTTAGACTCAGCATAAATGTTTAAAATATATATTTTAACTCCTATGTCAAGTTTCAATTCGATATATTAAAATTCGGCCAATTTATAATGAGCCAACGCTTCATATATGAATAAGATGTCCCCTTTTAGTGATTTCCCCTGCTGCAAAATACATACCTGCATTATCGAATTTTTTCCAGACAAACCATTGCTCGGACGAAATAAGTACATATGACTTTTTTGTTGAAAAATACCTCCTCTACACGATGGTATTTTTATTTTCCTCTATCTTCATCCCAGCTCGAAATATTAAGGATAATCGAAAAAAATGATAATCGATTTTTTTTCGATTTTGGGAAATCGATAGACTGGTAAACTCTTTTTTTGTGTTAATCTACATACTTTAATGTACTTATAAAAAAAAAATTCAGCCGTATTGCAAATTACCGGTAGTTGTAACCTATACCGACTGGGCTAGTAGGGAACTAACTAGAGTTTTGACTTGTCTTTCGTTATTTTTTGTAACTAAGTACATTTTATGTTTTTACTAAGGCTATAATGGCAAGTTGTATACAGAATAGTTTTGTCTATTCATTAAGGGTGTGCAATAGCACTCGAGTAGATGCATGAAATTCAGTGAACGGAGTCATCCTTGAGAAGGCACTGTAGCATGACTAGATAAACGCTTGTATACACTTACTTTTACTAATGATGTTATTTTTATTTCAGCCGTGTGCGCACGACATTTAAATCTGCAGAAAGCTCCAACAAAATAGTAGATAACAAAATTCGCTTCTATGTTTGACTCTTTTCAAATGACTCGACTGAAAATCATGTTTTCTATCTTTTTATAAACAAACATCTTTTATAAAATGTATAATTTTTGTCACCTACGAATTATAAGTTGGATGTTCACGAACGATTTCCTGCAAATTACAAAAGATAATCTTCAAAATTCGATGAAAGATAAGTTATATTGAAGAGGACTGTATGGAACTGTTTCACAGATCTTGCACACTAATGTGCCTAATGCTTTTTTTTGCAATTCGAGGTGACCTCACCCCCAACAAGCTCGAATTACCGGGACCTTTCTATACTGTAAAAGGAAATTGAAGTGTTTTTACTAGAATAAAGGATCTAGACCAAATTCCTACGGAATAAATAAATTTTAAGATCCAGTTCGGACCGACATCGGGGTTTCTGCATTGTGTTCAGATATGGATCAGGAAAAAAGTCTACATATGATCATTGACGGTACGGACAAAACTGCATCGGGGCTGTATAAAAAACATCATTTTTTTCAAATATTAAAAAATTTATAAAAAGTGGAGAAAATCACTTCTCTGGGGGTATGTGAGGTCGCTGGTTCCGAATCTGACATGGAAGAACTTCGCCGAGGTCCCGGGCGGCCCCAAGGTGACCAGGAGACAAAATGTAAACGTTGAGAAAATTATTTAGAAATAGGTTCCCAGGATTGATGAAGACGCTGGTTTCGAATTTGACATCAAAACACGTCGCCGATGATGCGGCCCCAAAACGCCCAGGGGCCAACATTTAAAAGTTGAGAAAACAAATCGTTTTCTGGGGCCTATGAAGTCGCTGGTTAAGAATCTGACGTTTATTTTTCAAAAATAATTTTTTAACAGAAGATACAGTTTCACCGACCTGTCCTCGACCCCTGTTAGAGCTCTTAACGAACTCGGTCAAAAACCTCCAGGAAACTATTTCGAAGTCATTTTCTCAAATTTTAAATGTTGGCCCGTGGTTTATTCGGGGCCACACCGGGAATCGGTGACGTTTTTCCATGTGAGATTCGGAACAAGCTCATAAACCCCGGGAAGCTATTAACAATTTTGGCCCCGGGGCCCTTGGGTTCGCTGTGGGCATCGGCGAAGTTTTTCGATGTCAGATTCAGAACCAGTGACCTAAAATCTCCCGAGAAGTTATTTTCACCACTTTTTAGATATTTTTAAAAAAAATTATGCATTTTATGCAGCCCCGTTGCTATTATGTCTGAGCTGTAGACGTTTTTCCTGATCCATTTCTGAACACAATGCAGAAAACAACACCATGTTGATCTGAGCTGTATCTCAAAATTCAGTAATTTTTTAATTTTCCTGGTCATTTTACATAACCTTTGTGAATGGTGTTAATAATGCGTAAATACTGTTTAGTGTTTTGTCCTTTCTTTAAAGCTAGCAAAAATATGGTTTCCTGTTGATACACCTTTTATGACGTCACTCGGACTTATCTTCAACGTTCGTTCCCTCTATAACCAAGTCAGCTTTAATAATTAGTTTCTTTGACAAATTGAGATATTCTTTAACATTTCTAGAAAGTGTCCTTACTTTACAACACAGGAGAAGCCGAATAAGACAGCTAGTTATGATTGTCCTCTTTTCCAATTCGACAAACATTATCAAGAAACACATTGTACTCCAATAAACACAGTTGACTATAATTATAACAAATTAAATACCGAGAGTAATTTCGTGGTTAGCGGTTGGCAGCATTGTTCTGCTAACTTAATATCCCGGAAATAGTCCGGTAAATTAACCCAGGTTGTGTATGAATAGTTGTACCCTACACTGTACTTCCCTATACTGACCAGCATTAACCCTTCATCGTGTTATGTACGTTCACCGCACGTAAATGCATTTCTATTCTAACTGTGTTGACGAACTCAGTACGTCCATTGGGGGCTTTACTTAAATATGGAAGTAAAATGTTGCAAAATAATCAAAAGCTGAAGAACAGCTGACTGGTCATACACTGCCAGCTTTAAAATGAGTCAACCACTGTTTGCTCTACTTCCGCCCTCTTACCGCAAAAGTGCGATATTATTCTTCAAGTAATTACGTTGGAGGGTTAGGCAGCTGTAAGAGATTATTTTGACGAAAAACACCTTTTTACGAACAACTTTTTGAAGAGTTCAACACCTATGGACTGTAAATAAAGGGTGTGTTTGGAAAGCCACTGCAATAACTCATCTTTCCTATGGAAATTCGCTAATAATGACCACGCCTTACGCCTAGTAATAAATAAAAACCTAACCTAAAAATTAGGAACACGAAATTTTCTCAAATTATAAACTCGACCGTTAGTGGAAATGCTACTGCGAAATAGCCTACATGCCAGTTTATATGTGATTGTAAACACATTATGGTAAAGGTGTATTTGGAAAAAATAAAGGAAATTGGTCAAGAGGATTTTAATCGAACTCTACAAAGAAAACGCTAAATAAATTAAATCGATCTCGTGGAAAACAGCTGATGAACTTACCATATGAGGCGGGACGACGATCCTGTCACCGCACCCGACGTCCTGAGAGTCGGCGAACTGAAACTGCGTCGTGAAGTGTGATTCCAGCACACCTTTACTGAGCGAAGTGAAGAGAGAGTCTAGCGCTAGTTGACCGGTAGGCAGGGCGGCGGACAAGGCTCCGCTCAGCGCTAGGAGTTCCTGGCAGGTCATGGCGTCCGCGTTGCTCGTCTGGAAACAGAACTAGATGGTAATGGAAACATTTAAACCCGAGAGAAACTGTGGTTGGATAGTGGGTATACGCTGTCCTTTATAGTGGGCAAATGTTTTACTTAATGTATTAAGTACAGTTTACTGATACACTGTGTTGAAAGTTTGGTTAATACGGTCAGAAAGATAAACAGGAGTGCGAGTTGGATTTGTACGCCATGGGTTACGTGCTGTCAGACATCTCAAAATAGTTAACTTCTCAACTAGTTTGATAACAATATTTTTGAAGTGTAAAATTTTATAGGCGCACCAAGTAAAAAAAAAAAATTGTTGCATGTGTGCATAGCAGAGGATATAGTTTTCTTGTTGATGGGGGTGAAACGGATCACGCGTTTCACCATGCATTTTGTGAAACGCTCTATTCCATCTGTTTGAAAAAGTTTTGGTCTTCCTGAGAATCGAACCAACAGAATCCATCACCAAAGATAAGTGTGACAGATTGTCCTACATAATAGGCTTAATCTGTTAATGTTAATACAATGTATAGTTTAATTAGTAATACATCTGAAATGGACATCGTGCTTTCTCATTTCATAAGTTGTGTTAATTAAAAATTTACACTTCTCCCATGGAAGAAGCACACAATTATATTTTTTATATTGTTTACCACTAACCATTAGTAAATTTCATGACTATCTGTTGTTATTATTTTGTCCACAAAAAGTTATACAACAGTCAATTAATCAATTCATTGTATTTCCTTATACACATTAAATAAGTAAGAACTTTCAAGAACGAATAAAAATAGAGGATTTAAACTTACCACTGACAAAACTAAAGTAATTATTCATGTAGCAATAATCCCTGTATTGGCGGAGAAAAATAACATTGAATACCTTTAGGACTATTAGTATTTGTGGCAAACAATATCATTTCAGAAAAGAGGTAATAAAGAAGTGAACAACAGGATAAACTCTGGATGGTGAACATTTTGTTCGCTTGGAAAAATCTTATAAGGATGCCAAACACATTAGATAGAAGATTGGAAGCCACACATTCAGGATGCTACGGGTGAAGCAAAAAGAGAAAATAAGCAATAAGAAGTTATAAAGGAAGGTGAAGATAAACAAATTGGCAAGAGAAGCCAATTTCAAAAAATTGAAATGGAAATGGGCCGGACATGTAGCAAGAATGGAAGATCACGTTTGGGCGAAATTAACAACAGAATGGATTCCCAGGGACAAAGAAAGCAAGAAGGGAAGACCGGCAATACGATGGAGGGATGAATTAGTGGAGAAAGTAGGCGACTAATGGAGCACGCAAGCAAGGAAAAAGAGTGCTGTGGTCTGGAGTTATAAAAATGCTATACAGATTGTAATATTGTGGAAAAGAGTACGGTTACATTATTTCTTTCCCTTTGATTTTTTGTTTTGGTTTGTCTTTTTGTATTAGTTTTGTCCATTTGCATTTTGTTAATTTTGTTGTTTTCTGTTAATTTTATTAATTATGTTTAGTATCATTAAAAGATATGTACATATGTTTCAACTCAGTTACCTCCGAAAGAAGAGGCTTTTGTTTTTGTAAATAAAATGTCAATAGAGGTTTATTATTATTATACTACTAAACCCCCTTGAAAAATCACAGGCTGATTAAAAAGATACACATCAGAAATACATCATTAAAAAAACAAACTATTTAAAAATTACATTAAGGCCTATTTATCTGGGCCTACCTAACTATGCTGACGGGGATTTTTAAGTCGGTAAATTTGTACAATAATAAGGATTATAAAACTGTAGGCCTTTTTGTTAAACAGTTTTATTTACATTAGTTACAGTATTATATATTTATAGAAAGATAAAAATATTATCTTTTAATTGTTTTTCATTAATATTGATAGATCAAATGATTTAGAAGTCAAACAAATAAAAGAGCACTGTGGCGACAAAATCACACTGATTTAAATAAAAACCCCGTACCACAAAACAAGGAACAAAAACAATAACTAAACAACTAAATTGTAAGTTACGTTTAATACGTTACCCTTATGTACATTTCGATGGTGATCATCCTCAGAGGGTTTTAACACTACTCACAGGATGATGACCATGACATCGAAATGTACATAAGGGTAACGTATTAAACATAACTTACAATTTAGTTGTCTAGTTATTGTTTTTGTTCCTTGTTTTGTGGTTGGGGGTTTTTATTTAGATCAGTGTGATTTAGAGGTTATTAATATTATAGTAAATAAATAAATAATCCAATAAGTTTATGTTATACAAAGATGTACGAATGTTTCCGAAGTTAAACGAATAGGTACCTCTTCTTTAAATTTGTATAAACAAATATATTGGTGATAAACGGTTGTATTTATATACAGTTCATAACCTCAAAACAAACATTATAACATATATTATACTATGCATTAGTTCTATAACTCTTATATAAAAAAATCAACTTCACAAGAAATTATAACGATTGAAGTTGTAAACATAATTCCAAACTATAATCTACACTGGGTTTGTTTAGTTAGCCTATTACAGATTATGGATCAAATCAGCTGTTATAATATATGTTATTCACATACGTACGTACGGACGAACACTCGATTTTATTATAAACAAATACATTTCAATATATTGACAAAGAAATTGTACATACATAGGGATTAGCTTGTGCCTGGGAACGAGTCGAATCAGAGATAGCTACAACAAAGAAGTCTTATCACCTTCAGGCCTTTGGTGCATTCAAGAAAGTTTAAATACAAAACAGGTTTGAGTGAGAAGTGCCAAACGGAGGAATCCAAGTCAATATAGAACCAAAAACTATCCGGGCCGACAAACTATAACTGCAGTAACACACTAAAAGTACGCAAAATATCAGTAAGCGAGATGAGATATATTATGTCAATAGACGAGGGTAAATAAGTTTGCAGCCTGTAGATGGATATAAAGACATTTTCAGTTCCCAAGTCGAGAAGCCAATTGGTAATATATTTCTTAAATGTCTGAAGTTTAAAGTTGTTCAACATACGTAAGTTATCTGGAAGATTCCTGTACAAAACATGAGCTATAATGCGACTTCGTGGCAGAGTAAGTCTTACTTAGTTTTTTAATTAAAATTCCAAATGACTTTGAGCTGCGTGTTAAACGTTAACCTTCGGTAGTGTTTAATTTAATTTTTTAAATTTTAAATTAAAATTAAGATAATGTTATGTGTACGAAGTTTTGCTAGTGCTGGAATGCAAAATACTCATCCATACAAACATTCAGTTTATTTATATCATGTTAACCAATCCTAAAAAAAGCTGTTTGTTATGAAACATAATTAACTGACTATAAATTTGCTGTGGTTGTTATGGAAATGAATGTAAATGCATTCAAGAAACATGTGTTGGTTAGTTATACGCCTAACCTAAAATGGTATTAAGTTTTTGATCTAAAGAGCTATTTATATGTGTAAAAACAGATATTTGAATTAAATTATAAAACAATAGGCATTTTTCGTAGATTTTTTTTCGTGTTTACTTTTATTTTGTCAACCTAACCTAAGAAAGCTTTTTGGTTGTTAAAAAATGATTCCAAATTTGCTAAGTTAGTTGCTATGGTAGTGAAGGTAAACAAACACGTATTGTTAAGCTTTTGATCTGAACAGCTGTTTCATCATTGTTTTTTTCTTTTTAAAAACAGATTAGTGTGCGAATTGAAGTTTAGGAAGAAAGTATGTATTTAATAAATGTGTTTTTATATTTACATGTATGAGTGTAAATGGGTAAATGAATTTACTCCTGTGTGTGGCATACTTGAGTGGAGCATTGGTTAAATGCTCTCGCTCAGACTGCCTCAGTTATAAATTCACTAGCCAGTTCTCATTAAGTATAAATTATAAACAAAAACAATAAAATACTGTTGCACTTATAGGAGGTAGAAATTTTAATATGTTCAAACAGTGCAAATATTAAGTCCGTTAAGATTTAAGCCAACGATTTATTGACCAATGTACATGTTATATTGTGGCGTGATGTCTACGTCACAAATCATACGATAATCCAATAAAGAGATTGGTACAGGCAGATCGAACCATTTGTCTCTTATGTTCCTTCTCTTAACCTCTTTTTCTTAGTTCAGTTCTATATTCATCACTAGACTACAAGGTCTTCCAGCCTGACCAAGTTTGTTACAAACAATCATTGTGTATTATTATTTCGTACCATGTTTTACTAGTTATGTTGAAGTAGATTGGTGCCACCATAACAGAAACAAAATTATATATATATATATATATATTAAAATGTATAAAAATTAACGACATTACAATGACACGCCATCAGAATGGAAACGAAACGTGCAGGCCGGTATTCATGAGGTCCGGTTTCTTAAGGTAGCCTTAAAGTTCCCTCATGTAAGAAACCCTTAAGGTCGAATCATACCTTAAAGAGGCCTTGCAGATTAGTTTACAATTCATAGACGTTTATTAGGTGGCCTTAGAAGAGGCTACATTTAAGGAGACCTAAAGTGTAGAAGACGCCTATACCAATTTTACAAAAGTAAATACCTCTAGAACGAATATTTCATTAACTATAAATAAAGCTATCCTTGTGTAATTTAAGTTGCTAAAGCATTTAAAATGCATTTATTTAGTTATGAACTTATACTGAAATCGTTCATAACATTCATGGTTTCTTACTTTAATATTGTTGGCACTTACGTCCAACAGTCGGCACAACTTAGAAACTACAAAATCAGCTGCTAAATAGACTGGCGAATTTATACAAACTGTTTTATAAACAGCTTGCTTTAGATCATTCAGATGTTGGCCTACAAGCCTACAATGGTCTCACTCCCTCTCAACTAAACAAATTAAGGATTACATCAATTATGAAATTGGTACAAGCCTAGTTAATGCATAGCTCAGTATTTACTTTTAGCTTTTGCAATATTTAGTTATGCAATGACATCGATAAACTAATAAAATAGCCTTTATTGATTTTAAATTTACTCCGATTGCCACTCCAACTGAATATTTTTGCAGTACAGTATACGTTTTGAGGTTATGTGCATACTGATCGTTTTCATTATTTTTATTAATCAGATATCATTATTAAATTGAAATATGATTAAATTAAGTAAGATTAAATTAAAATATGTATTGTCACATTTAGTTGAACCGTTACGCCTATACAAAACAAACTAAATCTATAAAATTGTTTCATCAATTCATTTTGTTCAGTAGCCTACGGCAATACCTACTAGACTAATTATAATAAAATATGGCAACAGACTAGTTAGTTGTTTTCCTAAACATTTCTCATGGCATAAAAACACAATGCTATCAATATAGGATATTGATAATCCTCTTTTATTATAATTTATCTGGTACCAATGGGGCAATCACATTTTTTACTACATGCTTTGAAAATCGGTATCTCATTTCAAATTGCAATTTAAAATATTTTTCGAATGGATGATCATAATCCCGAATGTACCGTTTAATGATCCTTCCATAATCACATGCCAAATCAATAATTCAAAAAAATCTCTGTAATTAGCCTTTTCGTGTGTCATTAGAATCACTTATGAACTCGCTAAATTTCCCCAAAGGTACGTTGGTAGATATCTTGAGAAAATTATGAATTCGAAGGTGCATTTAATGAAAAGGAGCGATTCTGCATTGCAAATGAACCTAACCTTTAATTAACTTTAAAGAAGGTTTTAAGGCTTACTTAAAATCTATACTTAAGGTTTGACTGCATTAAAAAACCATATCTAAAGGCCACCTAAACTCTTTCCTTTCCTTAAGGCTACCTTAAGAAACGACTATGAATACCAGCCTTAAAGTTTCTTCTCTGAATGTTTTAAGAATAGCAATATCGAACTTGAAAACTATTTATCTTAAACAATTGGGAATACAAGCACAGATGCAACCACCTGCTGTCCGGAGTTGATGACCACCGTCGGTACATCCACGGGCACCACAGGCTGCCAAACATTCCCGTCTCCCGTCTGAGTCATCTTCTCGCTGGAACAGACGTTCTTGGCCGCTTGGTCACCGTGCAACAGTACCACGTCGCTGAACATGACGCTACTCCGACGTCTGGAGAGGTTCGTCGTCCCCGGGGGACTCAGGAGGTTCCCACTTCCTGGATTCTGTAAAAGTGACGTCATGTGTGTTGTGTTAACTGTTAGCATGTTATGATAACACAGGATGTCATGAAGGTGAAATAGTGCAGGAGAATATGGTAATTTCCTCAACGTGTTCAGTGCCTTTTACAGATGAAGAGACATTAAATTTAGAATACTTATATACAACTTTTATAACTGGAAATTTGTTCCATTTCATTGCAATTACGAGTATTAACGAGGTTTTTGATTAATAACCTGCAAAGAGTATGTGTGTAAAATATTCTGTAACTCTATTTTTTGTTGAATAATAGTTAGCTAAAAATTGTTTAAATTGCAAAATTTAATTGCTCTTTGTTGTTTAAAAGGAGAGAAGAATAAATATGCTACATTCACCCACGGTACTTCAAATTCACAATCCCTCGATTACTCCAATTTCAAAATTAGTCGCCAAACTTAAATCCACTGTCACACATCTATTTTAAACTTTTAAATTTACTCGCTTACTTTAAATCCCCAATCTACGGTCTTCCAAACGGAGGCATACTCAATACTTGCATGCGTAAAACGAATACTGGAATCAGGAATCATGAGCACAGAGGTTGCGATATGTTTTGATAGTCAGGCGGCTATAAAGGCCATTATAGCTACAAAAACAACATCAAAACTGGTCTGGGAATGCCAATTACTGCTGGACAAGTTGTCAAGCAGTAGGCAAGTAAGACGTTTTTGGGTCCCTGGACATGATGGAGTGGAAGGGAATGAAATAGCAGATAAACTGGCTAAGAGAGGAGCAGAAACTCCACCGATGGGCCCAGAACCAATGATAGGAATATCAAGAGGCTATGGGAAAGAAAGCGTAAGAAGAAATGTTCAATCAGGACACTTGCGTAGATGGAGAGAGACGGCAAGAGGTCAGAGACAGGCACACGACTTCATTGAAGGCCTGGATGGACACCTAAGCAGAACACTGCTTGGTCAAAGGCAGGCCGAAAGTGAGGTTGTTGGTCGGTCTTCTGACGGAACACAACTCTCTGAGGAGGCACCTCCACCTAATGGGAATGGAGAACAACCCATTATGTCGAAGGTGTGGAGAGAAGGAGGAAACTTCTTTCCACGTTCTATGCGAATGTGATGCCCTCGTATCAATGAGGCAGAAATATCTGGGACAAGGATACCCTGACACCAGTTATATACGAGAGGAAGGCCCCCACGGACTTCTTCGGTTCACAAAAAGGGCGGGTTTGATGTGAACTGCTGCCTGGACATGGGGCACAGAGGACCTCATGGCTTAGGTGCAGTGGGTCCCGGTGGTGAATCACACAAACCCCCTAATAATAATAATAATAATAATAAATCCCCAATCACTTAACACGTTCACTCCTACGCAAATTTCGTATTTCCTATTCTAGGAGCTGACCTTTTATTTTTTATATTTATAGTCTAAATGAGTAAAAATTACTTTACTTTTTATTTTTGAACCTTTCTACGTAATAAACACTAATATTTTTAAGTGGACGCATAAGTGCGTACACAGCACATAAGCTCACAATAATCGTGCGAAGCACGCAATGCTCTGTGTCTTGAAAATACTTTCAATAAGCGGGTTGGCGTGCGAAGCACGCAATGTATTGTGTATTGAAAATACTGCCAACACGGGGATTGGCGTGCGAAGCACGCAAAGCAATGTGTATTGAAAATACTGCCAACACGGGGATTGGCGTGCGAAGCACGCAATGCAATGTGTATTGAAAAAACTTCCAACACGGGGGTTGGCGTGCGTAGCACGCAATGCAATGTGTATTGAAAATACTGCCAACACGGGGATTGGCGTGCGAAGCACGCAATGCAATGTGTATTTAAAATACTGCCAACACGGGGATTGGCGTGCGAAGCACGCAATGCCATGTGTATTGAAAATACTTCCAACACGGGGGTTGGCGTGCTTAGCACGCAATGCAATGTGTATTGAAAATACTGCCAACACGGGGGTTGGCGTGCAATGCACTATGTCATAGTGTTCAGTGTCAAGCTCTCATGTGCGTCCTTAGCAGTGAACGTGTTAAACATGCAATCACTCGCCTATTGTAAATTCCAAAAATTCGCCTACTTAAAATGAACAAATAACTCGCCTACTCTATGTATAACATCCACTCACCTACTTTAAATCCACTCCCACTCGCCTATTTTAAGTATACATTTGCTTACTGAGAGCATGGTTATGAATATCGGCTGGGTAAAATGTACCTATATTTTTAGTATTTCTTTGCCTGCTCCAGGTACATAGCTACATCCCGGTTACCTCCAAGGTATTCTTAATACAGACACACCCTAAAGCATGTTTTTTAGTACCTTTGTCATTTGTTTTATTAGGTTTTACGGTTCTAAGTTTATGTTTTACTTAACGAAGTGGTTTATTTTTGTTTATTTTAATTTTAGCATATAGTATATTACATGTACGAGGGTCATTCAATAAGTAACGAAACAAATTATTTTTGCACAAAAACGGTTTATTGAATCAGTACAAAACTTTGTTTACTTTTCAACATAGTCCCCAGCAGCACTTATACACTTGTCCCATCTTTCTGCTAATTTGTAAATGCCCTTGGCATAAAATTCTTTAGGTTGATCTCGAAGCCACTTTTGCATCTGATTTTTTACCTCTTTATTAGATTGAAAATGTATCCCTCGTAGACCATCTTTAAGGTGTCCAAAAAGATAGAAGTCTGATGGAGCGTGGTCGGGGCTGTATTGGGGATGTAGAAGGATCTCCCATCCCAGTTTCTGAAGTTTTTGTTTCGTCAGCTGTGCCGTATGTGGCCGGGCGTTGTCATGAAGCAAAATCATGCCTTCAGTTAAGAGCCCACGGCGTTTCGTTCGAATTGCAGGTCTTATCTTGTTTTCCAACATGTCACTGTAGTACTGGCTGTTGATTGTTCTTTGGCCTTCAAGAAAATCACAATAAATTGGCCCCTGAAAATCCCAGAATACTGTACGCATGACTTTACCGGCAGATGGCTGGGTCTTGAATTTTTTTTGAATGAGAGAAGTCGTATGCTTCCACTCAAGGCTCTGTCGTTTTGACTCTGGCTCATAGTGGTGGATCCATGTTTCATCACACGTTACAATTCTTTTGAAAAAACCTTCTCCTTCAGTCGAATATCGATTTTTAAACTGTTGACTGATTTGAAGCCGGGTTTCTTTGTGAGCGTCCGTGAGTTGTCTGGGCACCCATCTCGCACAGGTTTTCTTGTACTGCAGCTTGTTATGAATAATTTTATGGACAGTTCCAACACTCGCGTATACTTTTTCACTTATCAGTTCAACGGTGATACGCCTATTGTGCCGAATTAACGCGTCAATCCGAGTTTCGAGAGAGGAAGTCCCAACTTCGATCGGTCGTCCACTGCGTTGCTCGTCAGAAACTTTTGTACGGCCACTTTGAAACTGTTCTACCCATTTTTAAACGTTCGAACGATTCAAACAATTGTCTCCGTACACTTTTAACATTCTTTTGTGGATGTCACTACCTTTCTCACCTTCCGCGACTAAAAATCTGATCACGGCACGTTGTTCTTCCACGGTGCAATTCTCGAGCGGACTTGCCATCGTTGACAGAGTAAATTTGAGGCTATGTTGACAAAATATGATTGAACAGCTGATTAATTGTCATCGCAAGGTTGCCAACTTTATGTCCTGAAAGTTTTGTACTGATTCAATAAACCATTTTTGAGCAATAATAATTTGTCTCGTTACTTATTGAATGCCCCTCGTATAATTTGTAAAAAATACAGTACTACTAAATAAATTCAATTAATTTAAAACAATGTTTTATCTAATGGATGATTTGTAAATTGTGGTCTATCACTCCCAAGACTTTAAGACTTACCTCGTTATCCCATCGATTTCCGTTATTAAAAGACGGTACCCTGAGTAATGATGGTCTCTTAGGACTAGGAGGAGGGTCTTCTACTTCGACGACTTCTTCTACGGGCGATGCTGCAGGAGGGTGCCGTGGCGAAGGAGGGGACATGACTGTCGCGGCACTGACCAGAGGACATCCTTGATGATGTCTCTTGAGTTTATCACCTGGAATCAGTAATCAAAGACTCACTACTATTCAGAAAATAAATAATTCTTACGAATCAATACTTAGATTGAGTACTGCCAATCTATGCTCAATGGCACTGTTTTAATACAAAAACTACTATAAATCCACAACCACTCGCCTACTTTAAATCTACAACCACTAGTCTACTTTAAATCTACAGTCATTCGCCTGCTTTAAATTTACAATCACTCCGCTACTTTAAATTTACAAAGACTCGCCTACTTTAAATCTACAATCACTCCGCTACTTTAAATTTACAACAACTCGTCTACTTTAAATCTACAATCACTCATCTACTTTAAATTTCCAACAACTCGCCTACTTTAAAATAATATACAATCGCTCCGCTACTTTAAATCTACAATTACTCAGCTACTGTAAATTTACAAAAACTCGCCTACTTTAAATCTAAAATCACTCCGCTACTTTAAATCTACAGTCACTGGTCTACTTTAAATTTACAATCACTGGTCTACTTTAAATCTACAATCACTCGCCTACTTTAAACCAACAATTACTCAGCTACTGTAAATTTACAAAAACTCGCCTACTTTAAATCTACAATCACTCCGCTACTTTAAATCTACAGTCACTGGTCTACTTTAAATTTACAATCACTGGTCTACTTTAAATCTACAATCACTGGTCTACTTTAAATCTACAATCACTGGTCTACTTTAAATCTACAATCACTCGCCTACTTTAAATCTACAATCACTGGTCTACTTTAAATCTAAAATCACTCCACTACTTTAAATCTACAATCACTGGTCTACTTTAAATCTAAAATCACTCCGCTACTTTAAATCTACAATCACTGGTCTACTTTAAATCTAAAACCACTCCGCTACTTTAAATCTACAATCACTGGTCTACTTTAAATCTAAAATCACTCACGTACTTTAATGGTACAATAAATTTACAACTCTTACACAGCCTAACCTAAACTTACCTTCCTGACTGCGGAATGGATGCAGTATCAACGTACTTCCCAGAGCCAGGTTGTTGTCGCCGTTGTTACTCAAACCCAGTTTTAACTCTTTTTGCTGTTGTCTTCTGTATCTGTACAGGCGCCATTTTTTTATAAATCTTCTTTTCCCTCTTCTCCACAGGTGCGCTACATATCTGTAACATGACGGTGCGGGTTTAAAACTGTAATAGGAAATTATAAAACAGCAAATATGTTTAGGCAAACTACTTCTGTTGGAGGGATATTCTACAACTTTACTGACAAAACATTGTGTGATTGACTTTTTATCTAAATCCCAGCAAATAGAAAACAAATGAATTGAATTCATCCGCGTTAGGTAATGAGTTGTCAGTTTGGCTGTAAATAATTTTCTGAAAATCGCCGTGGTAACGGTTGCAATGGAATTTTATTTTATGTTATTTCTGTAACTATCGTAATTATTACCAATACACTGAATATCTACAACATAATCAAAAACGTATCTAAACTACTGGAACTAAGAAGTCAAAGTGGTTTTGCACTATTGGGTTGACTGTCTGAATCTCTTATTGAAATATGACGTACACCGATCAATGTGTCTTGTATACGAAACTATGAAATTACTAAATTATCAACACATCATGTGGTGTTGGATCAGAGTGTTGGAGGAATGTGGATCGTCTACTCTGAGGAATATAACGTAGCCTCGTCCTGCTGACAATACTGTTCTGACAATGATATCCTTGTCACCGGATTCTGTTGGCCATGCCAGGGTGAAGAAGGTCAAGAAATGAAACATAATTCCCGGCGTAGGGGTTGGCGATCCCATCGCCCAGCACTTTGCACTTTGAGCTGCAAACAGCCACTAGCTCCATTCATCCCTTTTTCATTTTAGTAAAGTTAAAACCGAGCACTTTTTTTCCTAACCTCTAAAATGGACAAAGTACTTTTTCATTCCAGTAAAGTGAAAACCGAGCACTTTTTGTCCAAACCTCTAAAATGGACAAAGTACTTTCTCATTTTTAAATGTATAAATTTGCTAACTTGGTTGCTATGGTAATGAATATAAATGCATTAAAGAAACATGTTTGGTTCAGTGTAGGCATAACCTAAAATTATGTTGTTAAGCTTTTAATACAAATTAGCTGTTTAGTTTTAATAGATAGATGTTTAACCAATAGATGAATGTTAATCAACTCCTATAAAAGCGAGTGTATGTCCGTACGTACGTGAGTAACATATAATATATCAGCTGATTTCACCCATCATCTGTAATACTTAAACAAACCCAGTGTACAGTATACTTTGGGGTTATGTTTACAACTTCAATCATTATAATTTCTTTGCAGCTGATTTTTTAAATTATGAGTTATAGATCTAATGTAATAATATTCCCTTTGAGGTTATAAACTGTATATAAATATAACCTTTTATAATCATCATATTCGTTTATACGAATTTAAAGAAATACCTATTCTTTAAACTTCGGAAACATTCGTACATCTTCGTATAACATATAAACATATTCCATTATTAATTTATTCACTATTATATTAATAACTTCTAAATCTTTTGATCTATCAATATGAAATAAAGAGTAATTTAAAGATAATATTTTTATTTAAATATATAATAACATACATGAATACAAATATTAACAAATATGCCTAGAGTTTTATAATCCTTATAATTGTACACATTTACCGAGTTAAAAATCCCCTTCAAAATAGGTGGGCCTAGATAAAGTTAGTTGTTTTACTTTCTCACTATACTATAGTATAGAGAAAGTATAGTGATCGCAAAAAAAAAATCGATGTTGAGATTTTTGTGGAAATATCCGTTTTGGGACCCCCTGAGTCCAAAAAAGTGGTTTTTACAAAATGTCTGTCTGTATGTATGTCTGTATGTCTGTATGTATGTATGTCTGTAGGAATACAAAGCTAGAGAGAAAACTATTCGATCGATTTCAACCAAATTTGCACCAGACATGTTCAGTACGCCTGTATATAGCCTATGCACGAAAAAGGTTTTTGAACAATTTTGAAAAACAACCCCCTTTTTGGCCAAAAAACCCCCAAAAAATCAGTTATTATTTTTTTATAAAAAAACGGCTCTAACGATTTTGATAAAATTTGGCTTATTTGTAGCCTTTAATGTGCCCTACCATATACAAAAACCCGCATCTTTCTAAAAATTCTCGTTTAGCTAATAATAATAATAATAACTGATTTTTGGGGGTTTTTTGGTTATAAAGCGGGTTGTTTTAAAAAAAATTTCAAAATCTTTTTACGTGCATCTATAAAGACCTAATTGACGTGTTTGGTGCAAATTTTTTTTGAAATTGATCGAATAGTTTTCTCTCTAGATAATAATAATAATATTTATTAGTTAATCTCCAACTTTAATAAAAAAAAACTCTCCTACCCCACCCTACAAGTCACAGTCAATCTGTTAAGTAATTTAAATGTGTTTGTGAGAAAGTATGTGCCAGTTCCTGGTACCGTTTATTTAAATAGTATTTTACTTTCTCCCCCTATACCATAGAGAAAGTATTGTATACGTCAAAATTTTCGAGTTTGAGTTTTTGGTGGAAATATCCGTTTTGGGTCCCCCTGAACCTAAAAAAGTGGTTTTCGGAGTGATGTCTGTGTGTGTCTCTGTGGGAGTGTCTGTGTGTGTGTCTGTGTGGATGTTATCAGACCTAGAGCCTAACCAGTCGTCCGATTTTGATGACATTTGGTATGGAGGTACTAACTCACGGTATCTCCAGGCGATTATTTCATTTTTTTAAATTTTTTATTTTTAAGGGTAATTTTCCAATAAAAACCGTTAAAATAACGGAAAAATCAACTTTTTTCAAAAACGGATCTAACGATTTTTATTAAAATTTTATAGTTTATTAAGGACCGAAAGTACTATGAACTATAAAATTTTAATCAAAATCGTTCGAGCCGTTTTTGAGAAAAGTTGGTTTTTCCGTTATTTTATGGATTTTTATGGGAAAATTACTCTTAAAAAAAATTAAGTTCCTATAATGAGGGAGAAAGTATGAGTCAGTTTCCTGATACCGTTTATTTTAAATTATGGTTTTCTGATGTGTATCTAATTGATCTGCCCATGGGTTTTCACAGGGGCTCACTAGTTTTAAAGTAGTAAACGTTTTATTTAAAAGCATATTTAAAAAATCAGTATTAAACAAGCAGACGGCCAATAACAGATCCCATTCACCGGCTTATATTTAGTCAGTGTTTTAACTAAGAGGAAAATCTCCCATTGAAAGGTTTAATCCGCTTTGCTGGTGTAAGCTACTTAACTTGGAAACAAAATGGCGACCAGAACAGCTGACAAAGTATACCGAAACAATTGCAAAATAGAAATATCTGTTCAGCTCGCGTTTACAGGGAAATGTCAGGTTTCCGTAATACTATTGGAATTCTACCGGTGTATAATACAGTTCAATGTACAGTAACTGAATAACTCGTGAAACAGAATGTAAGAATTTGAATTTAATCCCTTTTAACACGTTACTGTTAAAGACGCACATGTGAGCTTGGCAATAAACACTTCGCACGCCAACCCCCGTATTGGGAGTATTTACAATAATTATCAATACGAAGTGCATTGCGTGCTTCGCACGCCAACCACCGTATGGGGAGAGTTTTCAATACAAAGTGCATTGCGTGCTTCGCACGCCAACCCCCGTA
>JAGFPH010012532.1:15897-26469 GCA_018207615.1 Philaenus spumarius | reverse complement strand
AAACCCTTTCTTAGCAAGCGCCTATGGCCCTAGAGGAAGCTACATACCAAATTTCATTCCAATCCGGTTGGTAGTTTTGAAGAATTCGTGATTTAATAACTTTGATCCCCCAAACCCCTCCTAAAATTTAAAATTTTTTCAAACCCTTTTTTAGCAAGCGCCTATGGCCCTAGAGGAAGCTACATACCAAATTTCATTCCAATCCGTTCGGTAGTTTTGAAAAAATCGTAATTTAATAACTTTGAGCCCACAAACCCCTCCTAAAATTTCAAATTTTTTCAAACCCTTTTTTAGTAAGCACATATGGCCCTAGAGGAAGCTACATACCAAATTTCATTTCAAACCGTTCAGTAGTTTTGAGAAATCGTGATGAGTGAGTGAGTGAGTGAGTGAGTGAGTGAGTGAGTGAGTGAGTGGTATTTCGCTTATATATATATATATATATATAGATTATAAATATAGTTTGTACAAGGTACGTTTTACACTATTCAAAGATATTAACACGTTCGAACGTTATTCGTTATCTTAAATCTGAGACGTTTTCATCCCGACCAAGTTAATCTCAGATTCAACTGGAAAACAAGTTATGCCAGGAAGGTTGGAAAAACGATGTTACGAGTTTACGACGGCTATTCCGAAGGTGTGTCTGTCGATGCATCGGATTTATGGCCTCCACACGTCCTTGTACTTAGATCGTAACACAGTCGTACAAGGTCAAATCAAAACGTAATCCGTCTCCGTACTTTATTAGCGAATTTCCATAGGAAAAATGAGCTTATGCAGTGGCCCTGAAAATGAGCACCGATCATGGTCCTCAGAACACGTTTTGGGTTGTCATTAAAAATCATATATTTATCATATGTGTTCGCACTCTACCGGCCGCATTTTAAGTCCGATTTGGTTCAAATTTGGTACACATGTTGGTTGTCTACGTCGCTCGGACGAGATCGTTAGACAAACAAATCCAACAATCGGAAGCACGTTTTTTGACCGGAAGTAACTATTTTTTTAAAGTTTTACTACGAGAATGAAATTCTTTTAGAGTTTTTTCTAAAAATATAAATGTAGGATGTTATTCTGCAAATTTTGTTTTTTTACGCGACCTTATAGCTTGCTTGGTTCCCCAAAATTGATCAAAACGTAAAATACCATAGAAGTACCCGGTTCAAAGCCATGTGATGGATTCTGCCGTGGGTTTGGCGTGTATTGCGTATTGAAGAAACTCCCAATACAGGGGTTGGCGTGCGAAGCACGCAATGCTTTGTGTATTGAAGATACTCCCAATATGCGGAGTGGCGTGCGAAGCAAGCATGCTTTGTGTATTGAAGATAATCCCAATATGCGGAATGGCGAGCAAACCATTTTGCAGCTATTCAGCACCGTCGTGAATAGAAGATCTATTTCCCAAATTGTTCTAAACCTTAAATCATAGGCCTAAAAACTTAATTTTGGAAATTTGCTCAACTCACGTCAGCGGTTCAGCTGCGTGGTCGAATTATTTATTCTAAATTTGTTTGGTAGACAAAATGTCGAGGAACAATGTCGATGAAACGTGTTTTAGTGGATAACATATTATTTGTGAGAATCATTGTCCAAGTTTCTATTCTATCAAATGTCATCTCACAAGCCATGCTCAATATTTATCTATGTTTCATTTTCATAATTCGAAAAAGTCCGTCTATTTTTTTCATAAAATGATTGAATTTACAAAGGATGTATTTTATTATTAAATGTGCCTGTGATTGTATACGCGCAAATAGATATTGTCTATTCGTTCTACCAACATATAAAACTAAAACTGTTGTATAGGTATGCAAACTTCTGATTAATCTTAAATAACATACTTATAATAAAATCGTCTTAAATAAATAAATAATTCGACCACCCAGCTGAACCGCTGACGTGAGTTGATTAAATTTCCAAAATTAAGTTTATAGGCCTATGTTTTAGGGTTTCAACCAACAATTTAGGAAATAGGTCTATCCACGACGGTGCTGAATAACTGCAAAATAGTTCGCACGCCATTGCGCATATTGAGAGTATCTTCAATACAGAATGCATTGTGCTTCGCACGCCATTCCGCATATTGGGAGTATCTTCAACACACAAAGCATTGCGTGCTTCGCACGCCAACCCCCGTATTGGGAGTTTATTCAATACACAATGTATTGAGTGCTTCGCACGCCAACCCCGCGGTAAAATCCACCGCATGGCTTTGAACTGGGTCCTTTATGGTATTTTACGTTTTGATCGATTTTGGTGGAACCGAGCGAGCTATAAGTTCGCGTAAAAAACAAAATGTGCAGAATAACAACCTACATTTATATTTGTAGAAAAACCTCAAAAACAAATTCATTCTCGTAGGAAAAATTCGGTCAAAAAACGTGCTTCCGATTGTTGGATTTTTTTGGCTAACGAACTCAACCGAGCGACCTAGACAACCAATATGTGTACCGAATTTGAAAAAAATCGGACTTAAAATGCGGCCGCTAGAGTACGAACACATATATACATGATTTTTTATGGCACCCCTAAACGTACTCTGGGGACCATGATCGGTGCTCATTTGCTACTACCGACCTTGGGTCTTGCCGTAAGGCCCACTGCAATAGCCTGACACTACATTTTGTCTTGCTATAACAAATGATAAACACAGCTACCAGCAACTTTCATCAACCATCACCGTAAGAATAGTCTGAGCTTAAGGGTTTCCAGATCGAACAACGATGTTCTCTTACGTTAAAAGACGCTTTGTTACTAAAACCTCTGTTCGGGATGTTGACGGTTGACCTGCTCGATGTTCCTCCTCGACAACGTCCCTTCATTTGTACCAAGGAAATAAACCAGCAAGTGATATTACCACTCACAATAAGCTTCATGAAATAAATTTAAGGTTTTTTGCGGCTGATTCATTCAACCGTCAACAAACCTTTGTTGCAAGTCATTGCACTAACTTTGTAACGTTCACCCTAATTTTGCCCGATAGCTTCTTTTTGACCTACACCAATACTTTGCGGTTACATACTCTGTCGCCTGCAGGGGCTGTTATACAGCTTTGTCTCACCGCGGCAGCACTGTCGGAGCCCGTCTTGCACCGTGCCCTAGTTGTTCAAGGCGAACCCCCGCCATTTTTGCTAGTTAGTTAACCTTGATCTACCACGCAGTACAGTAGGTCACGCTTGCTGGTGGTCCGTAACATGTAGTATTTCTTTCTTCTACAACATGAGTTAATAGCTGTATACCAGGTAAAATTTCTATTTTTGCTTAATACGTAGCATGTAGTCTACGATGTCTGAATTTTTCCAATAATTGCAAATGTCATTTACTATTAGTTGCCGTTTGTTATGTGTAAGCCATTGTATTTTGCAAAAGCAATTTGTAAGTTAATTAACCATATAAATTTTGATATTTTGTAAAGCCTACAACTATTCTAAATAGTCTAAACAGTGATTTTAATAATTAGCCTGGAAAAATACACAATTTAAACTAAAGTGAACCCATGTGTGATTACCTACAAGTTATATTTTGTGCTCTAAAGAGTTCCTGTAAAAGTATAATTCAGCCAGTCAATTAAAAACAGTATATTTGTTTCAGTTTGCCAGAAACAAAGAGTAACTCTGTGACAAATAACCTTGATATTAAAATTAAGTGAAACTTATGTATTATAACGTCATATTAGACCAAATCGGCACGTTCAAACAGTTTACAACAAGCCAAATTACAGCATGATTGCTGTAAACGTGCTGTATTTTCATTCTGACATAATATTTTATCTTTGGCTATATAAAGTAACTAATGCCTATATTATGTTCTGATTCTTTAGAGAAAATCTGGTTTAACTTCCTGATTTAAGTTACTGCTACAAGTTCTACTTTAGTTCAACTCTTATCAATATGCAACTGTAATAAAATGTGATTCCACCTCCGCAACTACAACTTATTACTACGCTGTCTTAAACAAAGTGAATTCAGTTGATCAAAAACTTATTATAAAATATAAACAGAAACAGGCTATTTTTAAATCAGTATGAACTTATAATAAGTTAGCCAAGGTCAGTGACTTTCAGAAATATAAAAAGGCTATTTAACTTTTCATGTAATCAAAATAGTATGTTGTTGTAATATATATATATATGTTTTTCATTAAATAATAAGGGCGGCGAGGTACCTACTTTTGACACCACGGACTCCAAGAGTCAGAAATCAAAATTCTTTTTTTTTAATTATAATGATGTCATGATTCTAATAATACTTTAAGTACAAAATTTTACATTATTTTATTTTGTTTATACTTTCGGAATTGCAGTTTTTTTTATTACATACAATGCGCATATTTTCTTTTAATAAACGTTGGCCAACATAAAATATACCGAATAGTTTGTATGTACTATTATAAACTAATCTTTAAGACCATTTGTACCATTTTTATAGTTTAATTTCTTGGATTAATTAAGTAAATTAATATTTAAATATATAATTATATACAGGATGGGCTTTTCTTTAATTTTGTAAGGGAGGGAATTAATTAAATCAATCTGTTATTTTGGGGCGTATATAATGTTCATTCTTTTTCATGTTAAGGGCGTATCAATTTTTTTTTAATAAATTAACGTTATTGTTATAAATGTGTACATTAATTGTATTTATCCAATAACCTGTAAAGGAAAATTTCAGATATCTCGACTTCGGAATTAAGGTAAGACTTGTGTCGGGTATATTTTGCTTTTATGAACTTTCTGTATGTGCCATCCATTTTATTTGAGCCCAATACGCATTCCACAAAGTTTTATTTTTTGGATGGTAACAACTTGTTTGTAGGCGAAAACGGAGTTGTATTTCAACATCTACTGCACAGTTGCTGTGCTACACTGGGATATAAGAACACATGTAAGAAAATTATATTCCGCAGTGTTGGAATTTCCCTCACAAAATGAATAATTTCTTTTTGATCGGGCCAGGACTTTCAGAAGAAACGCGTTGTTAAAAGTTTCATTTAAATTTGTTTTGAATTAAATCGTTAGAAACAACTGAATAAGGAAAAGCTAACCCAATATACAGGACGCATCAGGATTCTCTACCAACTCTTTTAGGTAGTTTGTTTCTGGGTCAAAGGCAAATCACAAGCATAACTAGAATGCCCAAGTCTCTAGTTTTTCATACAGTCACCCTTTTGTTTTTTCACTCAAAAACACCATTTTGTATGTCAAAAAGGGGTATACTAAATTGATTTTATGGTTTAATAGCTTAAAGGCAAACTAAATTAAATTATCAATATTTCCAACTGCACAATTCGGCATAGCCAATTATTTTAAAGCCATAGTTGAATATAGTATCGGTAGAAGTTTCATAAACATTTGATGGATAGTTTTCGAATAAAATCATAAGAAACTGGGGACTCCGCGTCCCAACCCCGGCTCGGCCTTCGGCCTCAGATGGCTGCTTCGCTTCGCTCGCAGGTGGAAAATTCGATAAAGAATCTCGTTAATCTTTGGCTCGTTTGAACATAGGTGACCGAGCATAAATCAGCTGTTTTATTTGGCAGCTGACTCAAACTCATTAAACATTATCTCCATAAGATTAACATGGGAAATTTGAAGGATTGTATACCGGAGCTCCTTCTCGGGTGAATAGCGGCTGAACGGATGATAATATATAAGACTTGACATATCTGTGAATGATTATGTTCAGTTTTTGATCCAAATTAGCTGTTTTATATATAATAGGTTTGTAACAACCAATGTTTGAATTGAATTAAAATATAGTTAGCATTTTTCGTTGATTTTTGTTTGTGTTTGTTTTTAGTTTGTCAATGTAACCTCAAAAAGGTAATACTCTTCAAATTTTCTAAGTAATGTTGCTATGGTAATGAAAGTAAACAAACATGATGTGTTGCTAAGTTTTTTATACGAACAGCTGTGTTTGTGCCCCTGATAAAATCAATAGAAATCTTTCATCCATAAGATTAACATCGAAACTTTGAGGGCCACTAGGGCGTAGCCCTAATGTCCTAGGACTTCGGTAAATGGCCTAAAACCTTCCCAGGGTTAACCTGTGTTACTATGCAAAATTTCAAAGCAATCGGATGGACGGTATACGAACGCAAATTGGACAAAGAACAAAAAAAAACCCCCATAAGGAATACACAGCAGAAATTTGCATTTGATTATACCGTTTGTAAGGCGAAAGATACATGATTTGTAATGCTTGATGACATATCTGTGAATGATTACCTGCAATTTAAAAAAAAAAAAAAATAAGGAAATCGTCCGGATAGAATGGCCGTACTGACTGCCACAAGTTTTCATAAATTCTTTTAATATATAGATACACACTAATTGTGTAATTTAAAACTATAGCACTCCGTCCCTAATCGCTCCGCTCGCGTGGTTACCGTCTCGTGGTGAAGCAAATGCAAATGTATTATTGCATACTTCATCAGATGCATTTGGTGTAGGATGGTGGGGATAGCGATGTCCTAGTACTGACGTACGCGCTGTAGGATCAGATTTTTGCGTGAATGACAGGATTGTTATACACAATAAAGCAAATTTTTGTGGCTGCTAACTATGGTTTTAACCTTCGATCAGTTCCTGAAGAAAATGAGTTGAGATTCCCTTTTTGTATTTATTAGTTTTCGAGACTTAATACATATATTAGTAAAGTTTGAATCGTGCTTCAAATGTTGAATGCTGCATATTACTTAATACTAAATCTCTCGGCGTATTTTTAGCCGTCACCCGTAAAACATCTTGTTTTAAAATAACACATTTCGAACACAGCGTCGATAAATAGCGAGGGTCCGTTGGGGAGTCGGGAGGAATGGAGGCAACTGATAAACATTGCGAGGCCGTTAAAACTAAAACACGACAACAAATTTAATTAAAACCGGACAGAAACAATGGCAGCCGTGGTGACGTCACAATAGTTAAAACAATGTGAATATTGTGTTTTCTGTTAACTTAATAATATCAATTCTGGTGTCGGTGTCGGCAGCAATGTGTGTTTGTTTGGAGTTTGACAGTATCGGGTGAATTGGTTTTAATTATTAGTTTTGTTTGATCTTCGATAGTCGGTATCGATTCGTCGCATACAGTAGTTGACAGTGAAAACTAAAATATTATGTTTCCGATTAAAATATCTATACTGATAAATTAAAGCGGTAATCTTTTTGTGTTTGGAACGATCTCAGAAATTTGTAAGCTAATTTTTTAAAAATCTTCACTTTTGAGTTTTGTATTTAAAACAAAAGTACAGTTTTAGTAGTGAAAATTATAAAAATGTATATAATTTATAGGAAGTTATGTACACATTTATTTTTACTTAACATGGTAAAAAATAGAGTGTTTATAAATTTCCTTAAACACCCCTCATTGTTTTTGTTACTGAAAATAAGTTAAGAAACCTTGTATATTATCTTGTGTTGCATAACAGGACACATTTTTTTGTCACATCTGACCATTTATGATTTTTGGGTTCTTTGGGGGGGGGGGCGGGGGTAAGGGGTTAACAATTTCAAATATGGTACGTAATACACCATTGAAAAGCTTATTAAATGAGAACCACAGGCGCAAACTAGAGTTTACTATCTTACTTCGTTTTAAAGTAATGGACAATCTAAGTTCTGGAAAATAACATACTATCTATAAGTAGGTAGTATCACATATATTATTTCTCAAGGCCATTTTTTTGTCGGTACGCCATAACTTCCTTAATACATCATCAAATTACATAAATGAGGCATCATTTTAAAGCTTTCCTTAACCGCTACACCGGAAAAATATACAAAATACAATTGTACGAAAAAAGAAAAAAAAAGGAATAGAGAATCCGGAAGTAACAGTGATGTAACATCAATTAAGTTGTAGGGATATTTTCCTGGCGTTGGCAACACTGATGATACCAATACCCAGCTGGAGAGCTGCCGTAACGCCACTACATTGCTATTTTTAATTAATTGTAAGCGTGGTTATAAACAGCATTGTGGATACACCTATTTGTTGTTGTTTATCTTCTGCAAGTTGGTAACGCACTAAATGCACTAAACGATACTAAATGTACGGTGTATACTTTAAAAAAAAACCGTAAGCAGCACTGCCGCATTACTATAGCCGAATTTTCTTATCAGGGAATAACTAGTATTATATAATGAGAGATACCTATGCATTTTGTTCCTTGTTGCGTAAATTGTTCCAAATATATCTTTGCAAAGGATTATAGTAAATTTAATTGTCTTTCAAATGATATAACTCACAAATTGCACTTGGGTTTATGAGTGGGAGAAATTGCGTAATTACCTTACATTGATAATACACAAAACATTTATCAGGAGATTTCTATCAGTTTTGTTCTTTGTTCCGGGGACTGTACCTGAATTACCTTTGCACAGGATTGTAGTAAATTTAATTACCTTTCGAACGATATAGCTCAAAAATTGCACAGGTCTTATGAGTGAGAGAAATTGAGCAAAAACTTTACACGGATAGTGAAGAAATCATTTATCAGGAGCTTCCTATCAATTTTGTTCTTTGTTCCTTGAACTGTACCTGAATTACCTTTGCACAGGATTGTATTAAATTTAATTACCCTTCGAACGATATAGCTCAAAAACTGCACACGGGCTTATGAGTGGGAGAAATTGTGCAAAAATCTTACACTGACAGTGACAAAATCATTTGTTTAGAGTTTCGTATCAATTTTGTTCTTTGTTCCAGGGACTGTACCTGAATTACCTTTGCACAGGATTGTAGTAAATTTAATTATCTTTCGACCGATATAGCTCAAAATTGGACACGGGCTTATGAGTGGGAGAAATTGAGCAAAAACCATACACGGATAATAAAAAAAATCTTTTATCGGGAGTTTTCTATCAATTTTGTTCCTTGTTCAGGGGGCTGTACCTTGAAATACCTTCGCACAGGATTGTAGTAAATTTAATTACCTTTCGAACGATATAGCTCAAAAATTGCACACAGGCTTATGAGTGGGAGAAATTGTGCAAAAACCTTACACGGATAATGAAAAAATCATTTATCAGGAGCTTTCTATTAATTTCGTTCTTTGTTCCAGGGACTGTACCAGAATTACCTTTACAACAAGATTGTATTAAATTTAATTACCTTTCGAACGATATAGCTCAAAAACTGCACACGGGCTTCTGAGTGGGGGAAATTGTGCAAAAACCTTACACGGATAGTGAAAAAATCATTTATTTGGAGATTCTTATCAATTTTGCTCTTTGTTCCGGGTACTGTACCTGAATTACCTTTGCACATAACCGAGGACTTTACCTGAATAACTTTTACACAGGCTTGTAGTAACTTTAATTACCTTTCGAACGATATAGCTCAAAAATTGCACACGGGCTTATGAGTGGGAGAAATTGTGCAAAAACCTGACAGGGATAATTAAAAAATCATTTATCGGGAGTTTCCTATCAATTTTGTTCCTTTTTCCGGGGACTGTACCTGAATTATTTTTCCACAGGATTGTAGTAAATTTAATTACCTTTCGAACGATATAGCTCAAAAATTGCACACGGGCTTATGAGTGGGAGAAATTGTGCAAAACCTGACGTGGATAATTAAAAAATCATTTAGCGGAAGTTGCCTATCAATTTTGTTCCTTGTTCCGGAGACTGTACCTGAATTACTTTTGCACAGGATTGTAGTAAATTTAATTACCTTTTGAACGATATAGCTCAAAAAGTGCACACTGGCTTATGAGTGGGGAGTAATCGCGCTAAAACCTGACATTTATAATAAAAAAATCATTTATCGGGAGTTTCCTATCTATTTTGTTCCTTGTTCCGGGGACTGTACCTGAAATACCTTTGCACAGGATTGTAGTAAATTTAATTACCTTTCGAACGATATAGCTCAAAAACTGCACACGGGCGTATGAGTGGGGGAAATTTTGCAAAAACCTTACATTTATAATGAAAAAATCATTTATCGGGAGCTTTCTATCAATTTTCTTCCTTGTTCCGGGGACTGTACCTGAAATACCTTTGCACAGGATTGTAGTAAATGTAATTACCTTTCGAACGATATAGCTCAAAAATTGCACACGGGCTTATGAGTGGGAGAAATTGTGCAAAAACCTGACAGGGATAATTAAAAAATCATTTATCGGGAGTTTCCTATCAATTTTGTTCCTTTTTCCGGGGACTGTACCTGAATTATTTTTCCACAGGATTGTAGTAAATTTAATTACCTTTCGAACGATATAGCTCAAAATCTGCACAAGGGCTTATGAGTGGGAGAAATAATGCATTTTCCTCGCTCTAACTTTGCCATTTTGGTTTGAATCAAACGACCCGCCATTTTGTGTAAAATTGAAAAATGAAAATATCAGTGCCTGGGAAATCCTACAAGGACCCTTCCACTAAAATTTCATCTATTTTGAAGCATATTTACTACCATTTTATCAAGGTGAGAAAAACCCATATACTTATATACCGTTAATCGGTATAACTCCGCCATTTTGAATCCGATCGAAAAACAAAACAAAGTATATCTGAAGAATCCTACTAGGACCCTTTCACCAAAAAATCAGCAATTTTGAAGCATATTTA
>JAGFPH010012532.1:0-12948 GCA_018207615.1 Philaenus spumarius | reverse complement strand
AGAAATGAACCGTTATTTTGAACAATCGAAATGAACTAGCTCCCAATATCGAATCGGCTTTACAAACGAACAACTCTCCGACCTATGTATATCAACGCCTTGTATGTAACCGTAACACAACATGTTTTAAAAACAAACATTTAGAAGTAGAAACACGGGTCAATAAAAAGCGAGGGTCGGTTTGGACGTAACATTGTAAACGCTCGTAAAACTAAAACACGACAACAAAATTAATTAAAACCATTCAGAAACATTGGCAGCCGTGGTGACGTCACAATAGTAACAACAAAGCAGTTATTGTGTTTTCTGCTAACTTAGTAATGTCAACCCTAATGTCGGTGACGGTGAGAACGTATGTTTTAACGGAGTTTAACACTATCGGGTAAATTGGTTTTAAACAATAGTTTTGTTCGACCTTCGATAGTTTGTATCGATGTATCGCACACAGAATTGGTCGTGGTACAAAAACTAAATCAGTTTCACAGACAGAAACTAGTTCTATCACGAAACTGTACGGCAGACGTGAGTTTCCCAAAATTAAGTTTAATAGTTTTACCAATACAAAGCTGCACTATCCCTGAGTAACATAGGCTATAATAGGTTTTCATAAAAACATTTTTTATTTCAATATTTAAAAATTTAGTCGGGAAAAAAATCTTATGCAAGGCCTGGACTGATGAACCAACATAAAACGGTAGTTCGCTCCAATATTTCAGTTAACAGGTGATTTCAAACTTTGAAGCTATTATTTGTAACGTGTTTTTGAGGTTAGGTTTTTATTAAAGTGTAGACCTGAGCCTCGCCGGTTCATTTAACCTTCATTACAACTGCTGTTATAAAATATACGAAATAATTTTATTTGAACACTTAACATCATTTACCATCTTAGCTTAGGGGTTATTATTAATCATACACCTTTATTATAAATAAAACAACATGATTATGTGCATAGAAGGTTCCAACAGGGTTGGCGTGCGGAACACCCAGATGTTCCCCTAGTACATTAATAAAAATAAAAACACCATAGAAAATAATACACCAAGTCCCATAAAAAACTTTGTTTTATTATAAACCAAAATGTGGAAATTTGTCTTTCATTGTTTGATATTATCTTTGTTAATTATGTATTATTATTATTATTATATTTCTCAATAAATTCTCTTTTTTGCTTACATGTAATCTAGTTTGATTAACTTTCATTACTAGACCTTATACTTATGTATTTTTATTATCCTTATATGTAATTCTGTAAGCGAAATTTTAGATTCAAAATTGTGGGAATTTGGTAAATCGGAGAATGATGGGAGGGGTATCAAATTAAAGGTATCGATTCAAGGAACGAGGAAAAAATATAAGTTTTTTCTAAAATTAAAAACTAAGGGGTTTTTGGGGTCCCCGAAAAACGAAAAATCCCCATAAGAAATACATGAGAATTTAAAAACATCTGCTTTGTTTACATTAAAACATTTAGTATTAAATAAATAAATTAAAAACATAAAACAGCTGTTCCGTAGTTTACATTTGATCTATACTAATATTATAAAGAGGTAAAGTTTTTTTGTTTGTTTGTTTGCATGTAGGGGGTAATCTCTGGCACTACAGAACCTATTGAAAAAATAGTTTTATTAATACAAAGCTACACTATCCCTGAATAACATAGGATATACAGTAATTAATTTCGATAAAAACCTTTTTTTGTAAATAAGTCGGAAAAAATTCTTAGGTTAGGCCTAGAATGATAAACCAACACATGTATTTACATTTATTACCATAGCAACCAATTGAATAAAATAACAGATACCGTAATATAGCTGGTTGCTCCAATATTTCCATTAACAGCTGATTTAAAAATTTGAAGCAATAATTTTTGTATTTCTAGCTTTTAGGTTAGGGTTTTAAAGTGTAGACCTGAGCCTTGCTGGTTCTTTTAACCATTATTATAACTGATGTTATAAAATATACGAAACAATTTGATTTGAACATTTAACATTATTTACCATCTTAGTTTTGAGGTTATTATTAATCCTACACCTTTATTATAAATAAAACGTAACTTATGTTTTTGGAAGGTTCCATTGGGGGTTGGCGTGCGGAGCACGCAGGGGTCTCCCCTAGTCAATATATATAAAAGCCAAATACTCACTCACTCACTGACTCATCACGAAATCTCAAAAACTACTGAACGGATTGGAACGAAATTTGTTATGTAGCTTCCTCTAGGGCCATAGGTGCTCACTAAGAAAGGGTTTTAAAAAATTACCGTAAAATATTTAGACTATTTTGTTTTTATGTTCAATAGATGCTGCTGTTTTTCAAAATGTATACAAAAACGCGCTTGTATTCAAATGTAATGTGTTAACGAAAGTAATCGGTGAATAACTTTCGGAGATTGGAGATTTTGAACAAACAGTTCTAAGCGATAAGGATTTTGCGAAGATAAGGAAAGAAAGAGAAGCCCTAGCGAAGGAAAGCCTTCAAGTTGTGATACACTTCAAGGCTAAAGTTAAGTAAGCGAGACACCTTCGTCTGAAGCGACGTAAACTGGTTTGAAAATAATTAAACTCTTTCTTAAAGCTAGTGTTTTATCATTGGTTTCAACGTGTATCGGGTAGAGTAACAGTTTAGAAGCGAACCTACCACCGTTTGCTTTACTTCCGACCTCCTGCCTTATTTCACGCATGTGAAAAGCTACTTGTTAGTTTGAATTTTGTATTTGAAATGTTGATATTGTCTGTTATAGAAATCTGTTGTTAAACGACAGTTAAATAACGTTGAACCGATTAAAAAGTATAAACTGACAATAACAATGTTTTGGCTGAATTATCATATATCTAGGATCAACTATGTTTTTGCGAGTAATTTGATAACAACTGTGTTTATTAATTGAATAACATCTAATAACTTATTTCTATCTGTAGTTACAGCTAGTTGATTTGAAGTCTGGAAGAGTTAAAATTGCTGAAATCTTATTAATTTATTCAATACAACCAATTTTATTAATAAGAGTTGTAGTTATACAGGGTTGTTATAACGTCACTTCCCTCCCATTTAAATTTTGTATTTGTTAAAACAAACAAATATCCTTTGGGGAACGATACTAACTTAACCCAAAGTATCTTTTGAAGCAATCGGAAATTTTTAGTGTCCCCTAAAAATGGAGGATTTTGGGGGCAACTCAAAATTTTTAAATGGGAAGTATGGTCATATGATACCTCATTTTAAAGGTCTATTCAAGACTAGGAAAATGACTTAAAGCAAATAAAAATCGGACCACCCAAAACAAAATGACGGCCCTAAACGTGTTCAAATAAATCGACATGAAGTTGCTAATATCTCGAAAATAGGAAGAGTTTTTAGAAAAAACTTCAAAAGACAAAAAAGTTTATTTCATTGCTTGACCTAAAAAATTGCTTCAAAATAAATTTCGTAAATTTTATTTCTTACAAAAGTTTAAGACGAATTCTACATCTTTGACAATTTTGCAAAAAATAAAAATTTGACGAAATCGATTTAGAAGCAATTTTTCGGTCAAGCACTTTGATATAAAAATTTTTTTACTCTTGAATTTTTTTCTAAAACACTTCATTATCGCGATATTAGCAACTTCATGTCGATTTATTTCAATACGTTTAGGGTCGCCATTTTGTTTTGGGTGTTCCGATTTTATTTTATTTATGTCATTTTCCTAGTCTTAAATAGACCTTTAAAATGAGGTATCACATGATCATACTTCCCATTTAAAAATTTTGAGTTGCCCCTAAAATTCCCCATTTTTAGGGGACACTCAAAATTTACGATGGTTTCAAAAGATACTTTGGGTTAGGTTAGTATCGTTCCCCAAAGGATATTTGTTTATTTTAACAAGCACAAAAGTTAAAGGGGGGGGGGGAGTGACTTTATAACCACCTTGTAGTTTGACTATTGTAGCTCGAATTTCACTGAAGACGGCGACATTGTCGTTGAAACGCCTTTGAGTAAATTAGTTGTTAGATTGCGTGTTCAAGTTTTATTCTAATGTATGTTACAGTAATGTTTATAGAATTGGGTTTTATGAGCCTTTAACTGCAACTAAAACTAGTGAACACATTTGAATAAATCTATCAATTAATTTGTTTTGTAAAAATATTTGTCGATTCCTGTAGGAATACAATTATTATGTTTTCTCAGTTTGACTTGTACAAGTAGCCTCACTCTGAACATTTTGATCCGTTTATACACGGAATACGCTTAGTTAAACAAAAAACAAAAACTTCGTGAAATTCCTTTGTATAACCCTCTTTGCTAAGTAGACGAATTTAAGTGAAAAGGTTATTAAAAATGGCGGCAGTTCTGCAACTTTATTGAGGCGGTGCAATCAGACGGCGGCGTTGTCTAGGCTATTATTTCTCCAGACGTAATTATTTTCTATAAATAATATTATTCCAGCTTGTATTCTTTGACGTGTGCTCTTTTCAGACTGAACAATTCCATTTGATATTATAAAACGTGCGAGAAAATTGTTACCTCTGATGTTTATGTTTATAATACTAGCTGACCTGTGCTAATATTTCGCAAGTTAGGAGTAGGCCTAAACTTACCTGATTCAATAGGTTGTTTTAATTCAGTTAATTACGTTTACCTATTTACGTAATTTTATGAAAATATATAACGCTTTACGTTGATTTAATTTGATTGATTTGCGCGATAGATTACACTAACTTGTACATAAAATGTAAACAATCTAACTAACAGCTGTTATGTTAGTTAAAAAGATTGTTAATCTGTCACATTTCATTAGGAACAATATGAAGTATAATATCAAAGTTTTTTTAATCAATGTTTGTAACGAAAACATGAATTTTAAGTTGTTTGTCTATTTTTCGTCTATAAAGGAGAACATAAGTTTTAAAACGATGCTTCTATAATAAATTTTGACGAAGAATTATGGGAGATATTGCTTAGCGAAAAAAAAAACCTTTGAAAAATAATATGTAAGGTTATTATTTTTCCTTTATCTGAAATTAAAGTACGACACACTATATTATAGATTCCAGTTGTTTAAATGGTAGGTCTGTTTAATTCAGGTGGTACAAATAATGTAAGATACCGTGAAAAATAAAAGTGAAAGTGTATTTCTATACATACGTAAAGAAAAAAATACACAATAAAGCAGTAGGATGTATAATTATAAAAACCAATTCTTTTACAGAAAATTTAAACACTTGTTTGAAGTACAGAGTAACGCAGAGGACAATATGTAAAACGATTTGGGTGCACGATTTACGTATCAAGTAATAAAGAAAAAGAAGGGAAATGAGCAGATCGGGTGTTCATCAACAAAAAACTTAACTGCTAAAAAAACCCAGATCCATCCCAAAAAGCCTATCAATGTACTCATATTCAAGTAATCAAGATCAAGTGTGCTCTTTCTTTAGTCCATAACCTTCGTTTCTACTTTAACGAAAAACATTGATCTTTTATTAGCGAATTTCCATAGGAAAAATGAGCTATTGAAGTGGCCCTTATGGTAGAACCCAAGGTCGGGAGTAGCAAATGAGCAGCGATCATGGTCCCCAGAATTCGTTTTGGGGTGTCATTAAAAATCATATTTATATGTATATATGTGTTCGCACTCTAGCGGTCGCATTTTAAGTACGATTTGGTTCAAATGTGGTACACATGTTGGTTGTCTACGTCGCTCGGACGAGTTCGTTAGCCGAAAAAATCCAACACTCGGAAGCACGTTTTTTGACCGGAAGTAACTAATTTTTGAGATTTTTTCTGCAAATATAAATGTAGGATGTTGTTCTGCACATTTTGTTTTATTACGCGACCTTATAGCTCGCTTTGTTCCCCCGAAATCGATCAAAACGTAAAATACCATACTGTAGAAGTATCCGGTTCAAAGCCATGTGGTGGATTCTACCGTAGGATTTGCGTGCTAAGCACGCAATGCATTGTGTGTTGAAGGTACCCCGAATAACCGGAATGGCGTGCGAACCCATCATGAGTAGACCTATTTCCCAAATTGTTGGTTGAAACCCTAAAACATAGGCCTATTAACTTAATTTTGGAAATTTGTTCAACTCACGTCAGCGGTTCAGCTGCGTGTTCGAATTATTGTAGTGGTTGTAACCGGAATATGTGACTACACATAACATGATCTTTATTTATTTACAAACAAATATGGTTCTAATTATATTTGAGAACTAGAGTTCTCCGGCCCATGCTCGCTTGGCTCGCCAACACCCGCGGGATCAAACACAAACAGATTACCACTTATGAAACAAAGGTGTATAACACGGCGAAACATGGAAGTATAACAATTTATTTGTATTGTAAATGGGCTGTTACCCCCCCCCCCCCCCCCCCCCCCCCCCACTAGAGCTAACTATTGAAATTGCGAGTGTTATTATTAATTTTATTTCCCATAAAACCCTTTCTCGAGCTTTAAGGAAAGTATAACAATCGAAATTTTGTATAGGGGTTGTTACTACATTTTCAGAACTTAGCAGCACCCGACAAAATGTAAATCTATGATACGTTTTCTATGTATCTTTTAAGAAATAAATGTACAAATTTTCAGGTCACTAACTTTAAGGAAAATATAACAATTAATATTTATTGTTCTAGGGGTTATCACATTTTCATCCCTTAGCAGCCCCCGACAAAATGTAAATCTAGTTTACTGTTTCTATTTATTTTGTAAGAAATAAATGTACAAAATTTCGGTTCTCTAGCTTTAAGGAAAGTATGACAGTTAATATGTATTTTTTTAGGGGTTATTTCAACCCTTAAATCAAAATTAATTCTAGCCTATGTTACTCATATATATATGATTTTTAATGATACCCCAATACTTGTTCTGGGGATCATGATCGGTGCTCATTTGTTACTCCCGACCTTGGGTCTTACCATAAGGGCCACTGCAATAGCTCATTTTTCCTATGGAAATTCGCTAACAAGATGCGAAACACATTTAATTTATTCAAGTACATTACTTGGCGTCTACCACCGACGAAAGTAAATTCCAATTTTTTTCGGTGCCCGTCCTTTATGGTGTGACCAATACTATATTGTAAGCGGTGAACAGGGCGATTGTATAAAATATTGTTTATTCAGGCGAGTATTTCAATAACAAGTCAACTTACATTAGTTCATAGGTAAATATACAACGTATAGATTTACATGTTTCCACGCCGTCACGTTAGATATTCAGGAAGCAAAGTATAGAAAGAACAGCAATCAACAATTTATGAAACATTGTGTCTGAATCAGACTTGTTTTAAACTAAATTGTTAAATATTCAAGTAAAACTACACAAACAATTTTTTTTCTTAAAAGTAAATTCTTTTATTTATCAAAATTTAATATACCTACCTAGAATAATTTGCGCAAAGTTTTATTTTCAAAATACTTTCATGTTAACCTTTTGATTTTTTGTTTATTTTTACTCAAAATTCTTAATCTGTAACCTCTAATATATTTTCACGTACAATTATTTCGCGTAAAATAATATTTCACATCTATATATTAAAAATTAATTGATGTTCCTTTGTAAGCGCATCACTTGAGAACGGCTGGACCAATTTGGCAATTTTTTGTGTAAAAATGACGGTAATAGTCCGAAGTAAGTTTTTATATAAAGAAAAATTTGAAAAATTTCCCGAAAAAGTTTCAAATTTGGAAAAAAACGGCCTATTTTGTATGGACTCAAGACCATAGGGCACAGAAACAGCTGTTCGTATAAAAAGCTTAGCAACACGTCATGTTTGTTTACATTCATTACCATAGCAACTTTAATCAGCTTTTATTATCAGTTAATTATTCTTCAAAACCAACAGCTTTTTTTAGGTTAGATTGACCAACTTGAAGCAAACAAAAACAACAACAAATAAACGGTATCAGTTAACTGACACAAACTTTCTCCCAACTTACTGTAGTCAAAATAATATTGTTTTTAATCATTTTATTTACTACTTTTTAGAACAAAACAAAAAAATAATATTCTACCTACGTCAATCGTATAAAAAAATTATTGTCCTAGGCGGAATTCGATCGCGCGACCTTTGAATTACTGGCCGTGCTCGCTACCGTGGTGCTACCCCGTGCGGCCGCTGCCGCGATGCTAGATTGACAACACAAACTTGTTTATTTTTAAACATTTCCCCATAATTATAAAACGCCGAAGTTTTGATAAAAGCGGGTGGTGTCATTTTGTTTGGCATCTTAAGCACTATAAATACTGAAAATTTGATCAAAATCGTTAGAGCCGTTTTTGAGAAATTTGCATTTTTGTCGTTTTTTATGGGTTTTTAGAGGTAAATTACAATTAAAAATTAAAAATCCCAAAAAATGAAAAAAAAAAAACGCCTGGAGATATTAGGGTTTAGTACCTACATACCAAATTTCATGAAAATCGGACCAATAGTGTCCTCTCTGGTCGTGTATACATACAGACAGCCTGACAGACAGACACCACTCTAAAAACACTTTTTTAGGTTCAGGGAACACCAAAACAAAAAATTCCACTAAAAATATTTTTGGGTTCAGGGAGCACCAACACAGATAATTCAACTGAAAATTCAAATTCTAACATTTTTACGAAAACAATACTTTCTCCATATACTACGTATAGGGTGGAGAAAGTAAAAACTTAAAATGCTTACTATATTTTAATTCAATTCAAACATTGGTTGTTGCATATTATATATAAAACAACTGATTTGGATCAAAGACTGAACATAATTTTAGGTTAGGTTTACAATGAACCAAAACACTTTATTTTCAACCAATTGGGCTAATTTAGAATCAGGTTTTTTACAATTCTTCACAACTATCAGTTTTTTTAGATTAGGTAAAAGCAAACAAAAGGTTTACTGTATTATCTATAAAGGTTTACAAACTATAAATCTAAATTTGTGTTGTATATTTTTAAGGCACGTAAAAAATATTTTGCAATTCGATTACTTAAGTCAGTGTAATGAAATGGAATAACTATCATTTAAATTAAATCAAGCAATAGGGAAGCATTGCTGGGTCCACTAGTAATAAATAAAACTAAATTCACTATTTTTCCTTTAAAAAAAAAAAAAAAAAAATGGCACCGTGGCACTAAAAAATACTTTAATAAGACATTTCGAAACATTTTTTCTAGCTTGATATTTCTTGCCAAAGGTGATAGAGCATTTTTTTAAATTAATAGCGGTACATTTTATCATACATCTTCACTCATTCGTAGCTATTATTCTTATAAAAGTTACAACTTAATGTTTATTTATATGGGAAATTTTCAATCTATAATCTATTACTTATACGTTTTTTAATAATGGGAACTGGAAACACGTCATTTCACGCCAGAATGGTGGGCGCGAGCCGCATGGGGATCATGGAGAACTCAATATTTTGTTATCTGTAATCCAAAAACTAACAATTAAAACCAAAACAATCCAGCCGATTTGGCCTATACCGGCTCCAATCTATCGGTTTTCTGCGGTCAAATATGAATATTGTAAGAAGACCGTAACAGGGGGACATATTTTTATTATTGTATAATCATACTGATCCGGCTGTGCACGGTTAGACGAATCAAAGTTAAATGTATGATAAAAACAAAATCTATTAATATATTATACTATGTATTTTTTGTGGGAATTTTTGGTAACTTTGACCCCCCTAAACCTCCCTAAAATTTCGAATTTTTTGAAAATCTTTCTTAGCGAGCCCCTAGGGCCCTAGAGGAAGCTACCTACCAAATTTCATTCCAATCCGTTCGATGGTTTTTTTAGTAACTTTGACACGCCTAAACCCCCTAAAATTTCGAATTTTTTGAAAACCTTTCTTAGCGAGCCCCTAGGGCCCTAGAGGAAGCTTCATACCAAATTTCATTCCAATTCGTTCGGTTGTTTTTTTTAGTACTTTGAACCCCCAAACCCTCCCTAAAATTTCGAACTTTTTGAAAACCTTTCTTAGCGAGCACCCACGGCCTTAGAGGAAGCTACATACCAAATTTCATTCCAACCCGTTCTCTGGTTTTTGAGATTTCGTGATGAGTGAGTCAGTGAGTGATATTTGGATTTTTTATAAAAATATAACGATGTTTTATTATTATCCAATATAATAAAATGTACCCAACTTTTCACTTTTTAATACTGCTTATTTAATTTTTGAAAAACCTTTATCTACAAAGTCTTTTTTACCGAGGCCGCACTGTATCAATACAAGTTTAATCGAAACCGGATTATTGTCGTCTGAGTTAAATTATCATGCACGTCTACAAAACGAACAAACCTTTTTTCTTAAAATTTCCCTCACACAACGAGGAAACTGCGAAAGCACGAACAATTTAATTTGATTTAGCTTTTCTGCAATAATCATTCGAACTTGCATAGATAAAATGAATACAAGTTTTGAATATTGTTTTCAACAATCAATAACAAATATACGTTACACTAAATATATGTTACAAATAAAGTCTTCTTAATGTATCGTCTCTTATTGTAACTCCAGTTTTAAAAATCCTCGTTGACCCTTTTAGCTTACAACAGCTTTGCGGTTTGCGGTTGCAAAGGGATTGTACATTTTAATACCGCAGGATCCTGAACAATTCCTGTAACCTTTACAAATAACTTGCTTTGTCCAACTAGAACGGAGGGGTGGGAATTACGTACTGCTGTGATTCATTAGGACAAAAATAGAATAGGGGTTGTTTGTCCTCTGCATTAATAGATGCTGTTTGGTCGGATACTTTGCGGACTCGGTGGACGGCAAAGTTTCATACAGTTTCGCAGAGCCTTATTTCTGAACAACTCTGTAAAATGTGTTACTATCGTTTCCATTACGTTGAATCGTCTGCAGACGATGGTGGCTTTCAGTCGCCTGATTTGAGACGTCATAGGGACTGATTTGATTATGAAGTTGAATTTTTATGTGTTACGATACTCTTCATCCTTCATTAGCCCTAAATTTACAAACATTTACTCAAGTTTCGGTAAAGGCAACTTTGTTCCTGTTGTTTTTGGAAAGTAAGAGATCCAATTATTGTAAAACCATACAAAACTTCAGAACGTTTATTTTCCTTTAAACGTTCTGAACCCGGGTGTTTAAAACCCCCCCCCCCCCTTAACTGTTGTTTTTGTAAAAACAAACAAATATCCTTTAGGGAACAATACTAACTTAGCCCAAAGTATCTTTTGAAGCAATTGGAAATTTTGAGTGTCCCCTAAAAATGGGGGATTTTGGGGGCAACTCAAAATTTTTAAACGGGAAGTATGGTCATGTGATACCTCATTTTCAAGGTATATTTAAGACTGGGAAAATGACATCAAGAAAATCAAAATCGGACCACCCATAAAAAAAATGGCGGCCGTAAACGTGTTGAAATAAATCGACACAAAGTTGCTAATATCTCGAAAAGCAAGAATTTTTAGAAAAATTTTCAAGGGACAAAAAATGTTTATTTCAAAGTGCTTGACCTAAATAATTGATTTTAAATTTCTCTAAGAAAGTTTTTCAAAAGATTCCGAATTTTAGAGGGGGTTTGGGGGGTCCAGGTTAGTAAATCACCTCCAAAACCATTGAACGGATTGGAATGAAATTTGGCATGTAACTTCCTCTAGGGACGAAGGTGCTGATAAGAAAGGGTTTAAAAAAAATTCGAAATTTTAGAGGGGGTTTGGAAGGGTCAAATTTACTAAATCACGATTTCTCCAAAACCACCGAACGGATTGGAACGAAATTTGGTATGTAGCTTCCTCTAGGGATCTAGGTGCTGGCTAAGAAAGGGTTTTAAAAAAATTCGAAATTTTAGGGGGGTTTGCGGGTCAAAATTACTAAAACAAACCAAAGAACGGATTGGAATGAAATTTAGTATGTAGCTTCATCTAAGGTCCTAGGTGCTGGCTAAGAAAGGGTTTACAAAATTCGGAATTTTAGGGGAGTTTGGGGGGGGGGGTCAAATTACTAAAAATCCCCATGAGAAATACATAGTGTATTATTTATTGATATAATATATTTTTTGTTAATATACATTTAACTTTGATTTGTCTGTTAGTGCAAAGCCGGATCGTGCCACCTAGTTATAAAATCAAAAAAAAACTTTAGCGTTGGTTAAGCTTCTTTATATTGGGTGGGAGAGGGCCCCATCCGATTTATTTACCAAGGGCCTTGAACGGTAAAGTTACGTCACTGCTCAAACATCCCAGAACATTGGCTCGTAACAGTCGTAACATCCCAGAAACCTATCCCAATAACGTTAGAAAATAGTTTGTAGTTCCGGTTAATAACAAATAACCTCACTTAAGTTATAATTATAAATGTGAATAAAAAATATGCATTAAATAATATTTAAATTTTAATTATACATTTTATCTCTGCTGGTACAATTATACTTTTTATTTAAATGTTTTTTTTTTTTTTTAACGTCCTGCTGTTTTGCACTTAAGGCTAATGAAGTCGGGACCTACAGTTTTACGTGGAATCCGAACCACAGCCAACGATGTCTGTTAAGAAACCATTTAGAAAATTATTTGGGGTCAATGGGAATTGAACCCGGAACTTTTCCATTGATGGTTGCCATGACGATTGTTAAAGCATTGACGCCTTAACAACCACGGCCATCGTGGCCTTTTATTTAAATGTAATTGAACATTAATACTACTCATGACACTTCAAACCATACAGTTCCAATACATGTTGATGTATATAAAACAAATATTGTAAAATAAATGTATTGCGAATGCTATACATATTTGAACTTTAAATTGGAAAAGTTTATGTCCCAAACGTAAACAAACAGTTGGTTGAGAGTTGTGTTTCTGTTGGGTATTTACATTACAAGTAATTGAAAAGCTATTAACCGTGTATTTACACCTACAGATTTCCATATAGATTAGGTGAATCAGGAAAACGTAAATAATTCGACCACGCAGCTGAACCGCTGACGTCAGTTGAGCAAATTTCCAAAATTAC
>JAGFPH010012531.1:10093-29834 GCA_018207615.1 Philaenus spumarius | reverse complement strand
TATTAAATCACAATTTATTCAAAACTACCGAACGGATTGGAATGAAATTTTGTATGTAGCTTTCTCTAGGGCCATAGGTGCTCACTAAGAAAGGGTTTGAAAAATTTCGAAATTTTAGGATGGGTTTGGGGGGATCAAAGTTACTAAAATCATAATTTCAGATCTTTTATTATTATGACAATAGTGCTTTTATTTTTTAAGATCTATATATATAAAAACCAAATACCACTCACTGACTGAACACTTAAAAAGAATACAATTACGTAAAAAGACTGAAAAAACCAACCACCACGGGCAACGCCGTACGGGTCAGCTAGTATTATATAATATCACCGCATTTCTCTCTGACTTTATAACTAGCAGAAACTAGTATAATTAAATAAAACGTAACAAATATTAACTCGTTGAATAGTGTATGTGTACTGAGGGGATTAATTAAATTTGCAAATGTTACATCAGAATGGAATCTCTGTGTTTAATCAGAATTGTTCGTTGTAAACAACATTATGTAACATGTTCTAATGTAATGTTTGTTTGTTGCGTATTACAGTTCCGACAGTGGCGTCATTTCACCAAAACGTTGGAGGGGGGCGACGACCAACCCCCCAAAAATTAAAAATGTTCACAACATAAAACACGTAATTTTAAGCTATTTCACGCTATATTGAGACATCTTTTAGGGGCAAACTTTATCTTGAAATGTTTGCAGTTATTGATATCTAATCTATTTATATATATATTATAGGCCTATATAAAAGCGAAATACCACTCACACACTCATCACGATTTTTCAAAAACTACCGAACGGATTGAAATGAAATTTGGTATGTAGCTTCCTCTAGGGCCATAAGTGCTCACTAAGAAAGGGTTTGAAAAAATTCGAAATTTTAGGGGTGTTTAGGGGGATCAAAGTTATTAAATCACGATTTCTCCAAAACTACCGAACGGATTGGAATGGAATTTGGTATGTAGCTTCCTCTAGGGCCATAAGGGTTCACTAAAAAAGAGTTTTAAAATGTTGGAAATTTTAGGGGGGTTTGGGGAGTAAAAATTACTAAATCACGATTTCTCCAAAATTAAAGAACAGATTGGAACGAAATTTTGTATGTAGCTTCCTCTAGGGCCATAGGTGCTCACTGTAGTATAGGAGAGATCACAAAGAACACGTCTGTCTTGGTAGAATGTCTCATTTAATCTGCCCCGCCTGACCCTTGTCCAGGCTACCTTCTACAATCATGTTTACTTTACTACATCTTCCTTCTTTTACAACAAAATAGTATTACAATGATACAAAACTAAAGATTTATTCTTATAATACACATGATTTCATAACTTTGAAACAATATTTTTTTTTTTAAATAAACTTATCATTTTCCTTCTTTTACAACAAAATAGTATTACAATGATAATTTTAAAGGTGGTTTTACTAACCTGCCATATCTGGTTTCATATTGTATTAAATCCTTTGCAGGAGAATTACCTCCATTAGTTTTAACTGGTGTTTTTACTGGACTTTTGTTTGACTTATTTGCTATCAAATCTTCATCTATATGTATATAAGAATCATTATTTAATTTCGTCTGTTGGTGTGTATTTCTCACTAATGGTTTTAAATGAACACGATTTCTAACATATTTTTGTCCTGTCTGTTGATTTTGTACAATATAAGACCTAGGCATTGAGTTCTGTTGCAATACTTTTCCTTTTACCCATTTATTTATACCCTGTTTTTTTATTAGTACTTGTTCATTGTTTAAAAGTTCCCTTTGCGGGTGTGTTTTCCTGTCAAAATAGAGTTTTTGCATTCTCTGCATTTCTTCTAGTCTAGTTTTAAAATTTTTGTGAATTTTTGGTTTTAAGAGAGGTTGTTTTACAGGTAAAATCCCTTTTAATTTTCTGCTGAACAAAAGTTCAGCAGGAGAAGGCATTTTGTGATTTAGTGGTGTATTTTTAAACTCTAACATTACTAAATAGGGGTCTGTTTTACAAAAATCTGACTTCTTTAATATATTCTTTATTGTTTTTACAGCACGTTCTACCATTCCATTTGACTGTGGATAGTGTGGACTAGTTGTTGTATGTTTGAATCCCCAAGTACTCCCAAAATCTTTAAATAACTGTGATGAAAATTGTGGTCCGTTATCAGTTATTACTTCTTTAGGAATGCCATGTCTACTAAAAATATGTTTTATGTTATTGATTACTGAATTTGTTATTGTGCTTGAAAGATGAACTAACTCTGGGTACTTAGAATAATAATCTATAATTAACATATAAATCTTATCTTGTTTTTGAAATAAGTCTATACCAACTTTCTCCCAGGGTAGGTTAGGTACAGAGTGAGGCAATAGTGGTTCTTTTATATTGTTATAAGAAAAGGTTATACATGCTTCACATGTATTTATCATATTTTCTATTTGGGTGTACATATTTGGCCAGTACATAACACCTTTAGCTATTAAATTTGTTTTGTTTATGCCACAATGTGTAAAATGTAATCTATGTAACATCTCACGCCTTAAACATTTAGGAATTACTATGGCAGTTCCTTTCAATATTAAATTCTTACAGTAAGAGAGGTCATCTTTTACATTCCAGTATTGCCTTACTATTTCTGGTAAATTACATTTATGCTTTGGCCAAGTGCCTACAACATATTGTTTTAATGTTTTCATCTCTAAATCTACATCAGTAATATTACCTATTTTAGATAGTTTTTCATCCGAAATATTTAAGTGTTTAACGACAGCACATATTTGTGCTTCTATTTCTTCACTACTTAAAACTGTATCTTTTTCTGTATTTTTTTCAAAAGCTCTAGAGAGTGCATCCGCAATATGCAGTTCTTTACCTTTCTTATATACCAGATCAAAACTATACTTTTGTAACTTTATAATCATGCGTTGTAAACGAGGTGGACTTTGATCAATATTCTTTTTTATAATAGAAACTAATGGTTTGTGGTCCGTTTCCACCGTAAAATGTTTACCAAAAACATATTGATGGAACCTTTCACATCCGAAAAGTACTGCCATTATTTCTTTTTCAATTTGTGAGTATGACTGGTGTATTAAACTTAAAGCTTTAGAAGCATAAGCGACCGGAAGAGAATTCTGTAAAAGTACCGCACCTAAACCATCTTTTGAGGCATCTACTGATAATATTATTTCTTTATTTACATCAAAGAACTGCAATATTGGCTGATGCATTAACATGGTCTTAAGTTTTTTAAAAGCTGAATTATGTTGTTCTAACCATACAAATTCTACATCTTTCTTTAATAACTCTCTTAATGGTGCTGTGTTGCTTGAAAGGTTAGGTACAAATTTTCCTACATAATTTATGAGTCCTAGAAATCTTTCCAGACCCTTTTTATCATTTGGAGCTTCCATACTGCGTATAGCTCTCACCTTATTTTCATCTGGCTGTATGCCTTTATCACTAATTTTATGTCCAAGATAGTTAATTTCATTAATTCCTATCTTACATTTAGATCTATTTAATTTAATATGTTCTACTCTTAATTTATCTAAAACAACACGCAAACGTTCATCATGTTCTTTTTTATTACTTCCCCATACTATTTATATCATCCACATAGACTTCAACCCCTTGAATAGTTTCTAATAATTGAGACATTTTTTGTTGAAAAATTTCACTCGATGAGACTAAGCCATATGGAAGCCTCAAGAATTTGTATCGCCCAAATGGCGTATTAAATACACATAAATTTGAACTTGTATCTGATAACTTTATATGCCAGAATCCATGTTTGGTATCTAAAGTACTAAACATTGTAGCACCCGCTAATTTGCTTGAAATATCTTCAAATGTGGGCATTTGAAAATGTTGTCTTTTAATTGCAAGGTTTAAATCTTTTGGATCCATACACAAACGTATATCACCATCAGCTTTATACACTATAACTAATGAGTTTACCCATTCAGTTGGTTCTTCAACTTTTTGTATAATACCTAACTTCTCTAATGTTATTAATTTATTTTTTAATTTAGGCCTAATAGCTATGGGCACCTTTCTAGGTGCATGAATTTTTGGTATTGCACCTTCCTTTAATCTAATTTCATGTAACCCTTTTATACATCCTATTCCTACCATTAAATCACTATATTCTTCTAGAATATCATTATTGTTGGCATCTATTTGTAATTCATTAATTTTCTTAATTAATTTTAGGTCTATACTACTTTTTAAACCCAATATACAAGGGGCTGTCGAATCAACAACATAATATTCAATTAATTTGCTTTCATTTTTATAAGTTGATTTTAATTTTAATTTACCCATCAATTTTAGAGGTTGACCAGTATAGGACGTTAATTTTGTAAAAGTATTTACCAAGTTTTTAGAGTCAATTTCTAACAATAGTAAAACATCTTTATTTATTATGTTTGCCTGACTACCTGTGTCTATTTTAAATTCAACAGAAGACTTACTATTCAAAAGTAGACTTACTTTCCATTCTTTATCACAAACGTTCACTGAATTTATTGAGCCTAAAAACAACTCTTCACTATTTTCCTCTACACTATTTATTTTCGCGTTTTTACATTGGCTAGCAAAATGATTATATTTGTTGCACTTAAGACACATTTTACCCATTGCGGGACACTTAAACATTTTATGATTATAGCCACATCGTAAACAGATATCACTTTTTAAAAACTTTTTTTTTTTCATTATATTTTGTAGAAGAATCTGGTTTATAGTTGACATTCCAAGTAGGGTTAGGGTTGTTTGTTGTCTTCCGCTTCTGAACATATGACTGTGGACCACCGTGACTGTTGTGACGTGAAGGCTTCGTCTGCGTTGGCATTGTCTTTATCTTGTGCACCTCTGTGCCTGTATGTTCTTGTGTAGTGCAAATTCCTTCCAGTTGTAACTTTGTCATTTCTGACGCTCTACAAACTTCAATTGCTTTATTTAAATTTAAATCTTTTATTCTTAAAAGTCTATCTTTGATAGATCTGTCCTTTATACCTAAAATGATACGATCTTTAATTAGGCTATCTGTCAGCTGGCCAAACTCGCAAGTTGAACTCAAATCTCTTAACTCTGTTACATAACTGTCAATTGATTCACTTTCCTTTTGTTCACGTAAAAAAAAACATGTCTTTCGTAAGTTATATTTTTCTCCGGCATGAAATATTCATCAAATTTCTGCACTACAATTTTGAAATCTTCTCTATCTTCACTCGAGCTATATGTAAAATTGTTATAAATTTTTAACGCCCGATCACCTATAACACTAAGTAATAAAGCAATTTGATATGCTGGAACTTCCAAATTACTTTTACTCGCAACTAAATAAATTTTAAACTTCTGTATAAAAAACTTCCAGTTGTCGGCCATGTTACCAGTCCATTGCAGTTCGTTAGGCATGCGTATACTTGCATTTTGGATTATCGTTGGTTTATATTCTAATCCTTTTCCGTCCGGCATTGTTACTAGTAATTTTTTATGCACTACTTTTTATTATTATTTTATTCACTGAAAAATAATCACTTGCTAAAAAGTCTATTCATTAATTTACCGACTGCGCCATGTAGTATAGGAGAGATCACAAAGAACACGTCTGTCTTGGTAGAATGTCTCATTTAATCTGCCCCGCCTGACCCTTGTCCAGGCTACCTTCTACAATCATGTTTACTTTACTACACTCACTAAGAAAGGGTATGAAAAATTTTGAAATTTTAGGATGGGTTTGCGGGGATCAAAGTTACTAAAATCATAATTTCAGATCTTTTATTATTATGACAATAGTGCTTTTATTATTTAAGATCTATATATATAAAAGCCAAATACCACTCACTGACTGAACACTTAAAAAGAATTAAATTACGTTAAAAAGACTGAAAATACCAACCACCACGGGCAACGCTGTACGGATCAGCTAGTATAATATAGCTACACGTGGTGGCTGACTGACTGATGTAAATGATTGGGTACTTCTAGACCAGCTAGAGAGCTGCAAATTGAAATGGGGGCAGTTGTTTCGTAATGAGAGTAATAGAGGTAAAATTGGCATAAACAAAATAAAAATAGTTACTTTTATAGATACTTATAGTTGAACCCCTTATTGTTTAAAATAATTAAATTAATGATATGTTCGAAAATATCGCAACTATAAAGGTTGGTCTTTTCTGTTCTTGGGCATCGTCGTTACACGCCTATTACTTTAAACTTTCAAATTGTAATTTTAATACTTTTCAAATCTTGGGAGGGGGGGCTTCGCCACAACCTTTTACAGGATCGCATTGAAATAAATTGATTTATTTAGACACAATCCAAAATTTTTTTTGCAAAATATCATTGTACCTAAAGAAATAGATAAGATATTGAGTTCACATTTTTGGTATAAGCATTTTGTATTGCAACGAGTTACCAGTAATTGGTAACTGGTTGCGCGCATGCGCAGAACCCGACCTTGGACGTGACTTTGAACGAGTACTTCAGTCGAGTGGGATACGCCGAGCAAGAAACTACGCAGTGAGCCAGGTCATATCGTCTGCGGCCGGCAACTTTCCACACTGACTCAAAACCTTGTAAATTATGCCATAAGCAAACCTTAATTATATATTTTAATCGGTTATCGCCTAACGACATATTTAATCAATCGCGCACTCGTATTTAAATATTTAACAGTGATAAGTTCTTTCGGTTATGAAGCGTTTCGTGTTCAGTGACTAGTGTAATTAGTTTAAACTTATAGTTAATTAGTTAGACTTATATATAATTATTTAGAGGCTCATTAAAAGCTGGCGGAATCGGATTACCAGGTTTGGTGTAAAGGCAATCGGTTGGTTTAGGTTGATATTAATTCAATTCCTCTGCGTGTGCGGGTAACGGCCATTTTGGGTCGAGTAATCCAGTCACGACTTCCATAATTTTTACTAAGTCGACGCAAAACACGCTGGGCAGTTATTACCTTAATAACATCAAAGGGTAAACTGTCACAGTATATTACCATTTACAAGTGAACCGAATACAAATCTTTCGTAGACCAGACAAACTATTACGATTTCAACCCGAAAAAACACATTTTTGCCTGCAGCTCCGGTTCGGATGCAGTTTTCTGATTTTTGTTCAGAAAAATACCAGGAAAAAGTCTACATACGACCAGTTTCGGGAGAAAGCGTAAATGTATCGCGTTTGCATAAAGTCCTTCTAAAAGTGCATAGTTTTTGAAACCTGTAAAAATGGATGAAAAGCCGCGAAAACCGGTACTCGGGGTTTTTGGAGGCGCTCATCTCATTTCTGACCACGCGAAATGCCCCCGGTGGAAGTGTTTATACGTAAGTAAATGAAAATGACAAGAAAAGTAGTTATATGGTTTGATATAAACAATTTTTTAGTATGTAATATGTATGTGATTATGTGTGTGTTTTATTGAAGTCAATACATTTAGATTGAATTGTGATTAATAGTTTGAATACTAGGCCAGTCGGTAGGGGTAAATTTAGACCAAAAGTTCCAGTAATTTACAATACGGCTGATTTTTTTATAAGTACATTAAAGTATGTAGATTAACATAAAAAAAAATTTACCAGTCTATCGATTTCCCAAAGTCGAAATAAAAATCGATTATCATTGTTTTTTCAAATATCCTTAATATTTCGAGTTGGAATGAAGATAGAGAAAAATAAAAAATACCACTTTGTAGGAGAGGTATTTCTCAACAAAAAAGGTCATATGTATTTATTTCGTCCCCCAATGGTTTGTCTGGAAAAAATTAGATAATGCAGGTATGTATTTTGCAGCAGGGGAAATCACTAAAAGGGGACATCTTATTCATGTATGAAGCTTTGGCTCATTCTAAATTGGCCGAATTTTAATATATCGAATTGAAACTTGACGTAGGAGTTAAAATATATAGTTTAAATATTTATGCTGAGTCTTAGCTTGTTATCTTGAAAATGGCCCGATCTAGGAGTCGATTTCGATTATCGATTTTAGGAGTACCGGACCCACGAACTAATTTCAATCTATTCTAGTTTCGTCAATTTTTGGAATATCAACATCAAATTTGTTTTACAAGTTGAGTACACCAGTATAAATATTCTTAGTAAGTATGAACGATTTTTGTCAGGCTATTTTTAAAAACGAGGCGCTTGAAAATAGTCTTCTGTTTTACCTATCTCGTTTTAACTGTAACACCTTTGGATTTAACGACTCCATTTTCGATATTTTTGAAAATATGGATTTAAAAATTGGTACATAAGTTAAAAACACAATAGTTTTTTACTATACTTATTTAAAAAAACTATATTTAAAAAATTGACTAATCTGCAGCCGATTAACTCAAGCGTTTTGATGAAAAATCTAAAAAGGTCTAACATTATACTTCTTTAAGTTGCTTGTGCTTTGAAAAGTAAATAATAAAAAAAGGTTTATACTCCTTGACCTTGTTTGAATCTATATATTTAACTTGTAAAAACACTTTCAGGTTGATATTTAAAAAAGTTTCTAACCTGGAGCTGTTTAAAATGAATTGGTGGGTCCGGTACTCCTAAAATCGATAATCGAAATCGACTCCTAGATCGGGTCATTTTCAAGATAACAAGCTGAGACTCAGCATAAATGTTTAAAATATATATTTTAACTCCTACGTCAAGTTTCAATTCGATATATTAAAATTCGGCCAATTTAGAATGAGCCAAAGCTTCATACATGAATAAGATGTCCCCTTTTAGTGATTTCCCCTGCTGCAAAATACATACCTGCATTATATTTTTTCCAGACAAAGAATTGCTCGGACGAAATAAATACATATGTCCTTTTTTGTTGAAAAATACCTCTCCTACTCGGTGGTATTTTTTATTTTTCTATATCTTCATCCCAGCTCGAAATATTAAGGATAATCGACAAAAAAATGATAATCGATTTTTTTCGACTTTGGGAAATCGATGCAAACGGGAAAAAGCCTTTGGAGGTTGCATTATTGTCATTCTTTGAAATGTTAATTTTTCTTTTACTGATATGTGGTTTTTACTTAATGTATTTTGTCTAGTTAAGTTTTTATTTTAATTAAATAACAAGTGAAAAATACATAGAAATACCTGGATTTGAACCCAGGACATTTAAAATTCCATGGTAACGCTCTACCGACTGAGCTATCCTGATATTCCAAATATTGGACGATGTTATCTCACTTGTTCGGTTTTACTGCATTTGTTGAACCAATGGCCATGTTTTTTCACTTGTAATTTAAGGGGGCGGTACCCTGTCCGCCATATTGAATCTGATTCCCATAAGAGCAATGCTACAGAATAAGTAATTGTTTTCCGTTAATTCATGGAATAAATTAAAAAATTTGGTTTCATTTTGAAGTACTGTCATATGCGGTTGTTGATTGCCGAATACATTTTCAAAAACCGTGTTATTGTTTTCATAAACGTATGATATAAATAGTAAAAAACAGTAAAGTTTATTAATTTTTTACTATGTTGCAAAAAGAAATATTGCAAAAAACCTTAGCAATCAACACTCACAAACTACTTTACTTTAAGAAAAATATACAGCTTTCGTTTTTTGACAAAAACAACACAAAAATATGCTTAATAGTGAATGTATGTTTTGGTTATTTAACATTGAAATTGGTACCCAACTTAGCCGTTTTGAATGCAGGGAGCCGAGCCTTAATTAAATTAACAATTGTTAAATTAAATTAAATTAAAAAATTAAATTAAACCCTCGCTGAGGAAGCGTGTAAAGCAGGCAAATTATTGCAAATTAAAAATAATATTATTTTAAATTATTAGTGTTATTTCTGTATTTGCTTTTGTTTGTTTATTTGTGCTCTTGTTTTGGCCTAAACTCTATTTGCAATATGTTTCTCAAATGTGTAAAAGTAGTTTTGTTGTGCTAAAAGAATATATCAATGAAAATAAATACGGTTGGTTAGGACTGAGGCACTTGGTTTACGGTTGGGGGGGGGGGGTAGCGGTGACTTGGTTGATGACGCATAAGAAGTATTGCCAGAGTTTTGATTAGGATTGATGCACTTGGTTTGGGGTAGAATGGGTGGGGCTATTACAAGCATCTTGACGCATCTGCAGTAGGGTCAGGAGTTGATTAGGACAGTGGCACTTTGTTCGGGGTAAAGTGGGTGGAGCTGTTATAAGGATCCTGACCCGTGCGCAGTAGGGCTAACGTTTTTTGCATGAAAGACAGCAATTTATTCATATAACAGAGAGGTTGTTGGAACATTTGCAGGTTATCTTGCTGCATAACTGCGCTAAATTGAATTGTAATATCTGTTTCCGTTCTAGCTGAAACCGACTGTGACTCATGGTTTGACAAAAGAGTGGTTCTATCAAGGTAAAAAAAAAACGTAAAAAGCACAAAACGGAATCATTTATTATGTACATTGTGTGGTAATGTTAGCTCTGAAATCACCTCTCGGTAACAGCCTATTTGACTCCGGTGTAAACACTACTGAACTACAAAAATAACAAACAAAATATTACAATAAATTAGTCACCAACACAACTTTCTACTTTACCCTAGGCTGCGTAATTTTTGGACTACATTAGCTGCAGCAATAAATCCCCCACACAGCAACACACGTGCTGTAAACGTAACTTACCAATTTGAAACGACTCCTGACAGTCCGACGCCTTTATCTCTACAATTTCAAACTGGGGCATGCGCAGTCCTTTACCCATAATCACGGGGAGCATGTTCTTCCATTCCAGCCGGAGCTCCTCGATCGTTTTGGAAACTGAAAAATAGTTAAATTTCGTAAGTTTTATTACGAAAGATATTGTAGTTTTTACGGTTTTCAAAGTATTGATATTTCTCTGCTGTTGACAAATATACAACTCCCATAGCAGGCGTCACTGTCTTCATTCGTATTACAATACAATAAATCTTACTGCTATAATACAATAAATCCAACATACACGGTTTATAATACCACGGTTAAATAAATAAAATAATTAAATTACAAGTGAAAAAACATGGACCAAGACCGAGATTTGAACCCAGGACCTTTGCCTTTCCGTGGTAACGCTCTACCCACTGAGCTATACTGATCCTCCAGATATTGGTCGATGTTATCTCACTTGTACGGTTTTACTGCATTTATGAATTAATAGACTGAATACCTCGCACGCGACATTGAAAACAATCTCAATTCGTTTTGCAGCCTACGGTGGTGTTATTTATTGTAATTTTTAATTTGTAATAAATTACCTGCTTAGACGCTTACAAGGAGGTACAGTTTTTTCACTTGTAACTTAATTAATTTAACTCTTGCTGAGGACGTGTAAGCACGTAATCTATACTTATAAAAACCAAATACCATTGACTCATTGACTCATCACAGTTTCTCCAAAACCACGAGGCCTACAAACATGAAATTTGGCACTAATACTCTTTATAGGCTCTAGACGAGCACTAAGAAAGGGTTTCCGAAAATTCGAAATTTTAAGGGGGGTTTTGGTGGGTCAAAGTTACTAAATCACGAATTATCAAAATCTACCGAACGGATTGGAATGCAATTTGGTATGTGGCTTCCTCTAGGGCCTAGGTACTCGCTAAGAAATTGTTTTAAAAAATTCGAAATTTTAGGGGAGTTTGTGGGGTCAAAGTTACTAAAAAGAAACACCGGACGGATTGGAATGAAATTTATTATATAGCTTCCTCTAGGGCCCTAGGTGCTCGCTAAGAAAGAGTTAAAAAAAAATCGAAATTTTAGAAGAGGTTTGAGGGGGGGGTCAAAGTTACTAAAAATCCCCATAAGAAATACACAGTGTAATATCTTTATTTATATAATATATTTTTTGTTAATATACGTTTAACTTTGATTTGTTTATCCGTGCAAAGCCGGGTCGGGCCAGCTAGTTTATTACAAATTAAAAATTAAAATAAAATAACCAAAAAATAAGTCCATTTCCACAGCAAGTGCCAAGACATTCATCCCTATTACATTAAAATATACTTTAATGCACCTGCAGCTCAACAAATACCATTACAAAGCAGACATTCGTTCGGAAAGCTGTCAATAGAATAAAACGTTTTTACCAAAAGCTTCTTCACTTTCCTTCTAAATACTAAATAGTTTGTTTCTGCTTTCATACTATTTGAAAGCTGATTATACAATTACACCCTCGTATAATATGCTTAAAGCCAGATGATGTTGTTTACATCGAAAGTAATTTCTTTGCCTGGTGTTATACTTATGATAGAGTTTATCTTAAACAATTCAGGATGTCCGGCTACAAAGAACACATTCTCCAGAATAAAAACACATTGCAAAGGTAACATTTTACTGAACGGGAGAAGACGCCTACATGACTCTCTTCCAGTTTCATCAAAAACTACTCTACGAGCTTGTTTCTGCAACCTAAACAGAACCCTACTATTTGTTGAATTTCCTCATTCCGCATTAAATCAGCTGTTAATGGAAATATCTACATGGTAGTTTACACAGGTGTCAGGGTGAACAGGTGATTATTGTATCAACACTTCACACCGTCAATCATCTCGGCTATGTTGTTTAAGGGTCTGGTGTAGTGGCGGGAATCTTTGATTTTTATCCCGTAAGAAAAATTTTATATTTAAAACCATTTATTTCATTTATTTTTGACCATAAAATAGTTTGGAAGGTCTCGTTTCACTATTTTCAAATCCCGTACATTTGTCACGTAATTTCACATTTTTAAAGTACCAAGTTTGAAATTTTTCCTTACACGATAAACAGTTTACAATTAAAATTGAATCGCAAGCAGAATCTGCAATTTCTTAAGAAATATTCAGTTTTTCAGCATTCAATTACAAAAGATGGATTTATATGAGGCCATGTCAAAGAGCTCAGCTGCAGGAAATTGCACTGTTTAGATACTGGAGCAGATCCTTAATTTGACAAATATCATTGCATCATACAATGTTTTACCAGCCTCAACGGCAACATACACTCATAATTTTAATCTTCCAATTGCCGTTTATTATTAGTTTCTTTTTATACAAATACTAGCTGGCCCAATCCATCTTTGCACGGATAAACAAATCAAAGTTAAATGTATATTTAAAACATATATATTATATCAACAAATATATTACACTAGGTATATGTATTTCTTATGGGGATTTTTAGTAACTTTGACCCATTCAAACCTCCCCTAAAATTTCGAATTTTTTGAAAACATTTCTTAGCGAGCACCTATTGCCATAGGGGAAGCTACATACTAAATTTCATTTAAATCCGTTTGATGGTTTTTTTTAGTAAATTTTACCCCCCCCCCCCACCAAACCTCTCCTAAAATTTCTAATTATTTGAAAACCTTTCTTAGAGAGCATCTTTGGCCCTAGAGGAAGCTACATACCAAATTTCGTTGAAACCCGTTCAGTGGTTTTGGAGAAATCGTGATTTAGTAACTTTGACCCCAAAAACGCCCCCTTAAAATTTCATTTTTTTTAAACCCTTTCTTATCTGCACCTACGGACCTAGAGGAAGCTACATACCAAATTGCATTCCAATACGTTCATTGGTTTTAGAGAAATCGTGATTTAGTAGTAACTTTGACCCCCTCCCGAACCTCCACTAAAATATCGAATTTTTTTAAACCCTTCCTTAGGGAGCAACTATGGCCCTACAGGAAACTACATACCAAATTTCGTTCCAATCCGTTCAGTGGGTTTGGAGAAATCGTGATTTAGTTACTTTGACCCCAACAAAACCCCCCCCTAAAATTTAGAATTTTTTAAAAACATTTCTCAATGAGCACCTATGGCTTTAGAGGAAGCTACATACCAAATTTCGTTCCAATCCGTTCAGTAGTTTTTGAGAAATCGTGATGAGTGGGTCAGTGGATTTGGCTTTTATTTATATAGGCTATAGATTTACTGTTTACATACGTTTAATGTTATTATAATAAAGGTGTAAAATTAATTATATCGAAGCTAAGGTACAGTAAATACATTTAATAAACATAAAATGTTGGTTCATCAGTCTAGACCTAACCTAAAATGATTATGCGTATGTTTAATTTATTTTACCTCTTAACGGCAACATATGTGCAATAATTTTAGGTTAGGCTTAAAATTACTTTCTAGACCTAATATTATTGTATGTATGTTGTTGTAAGGCAGATAAAATAAATTGAATATACACGCAATGATTTTAAATTAGGCCTAGACTGATGAACCAACATTTTATGTTTATTAAATGTATTTCAGCGCTTGACGAAAATATCTAATCTACGCCGGACGGAACAGATCGTCTCTTAATTTAAATTGATAAACCAAAACACGTATCTTTCTTGAATGTATTTACATTAATTAATTGCCATATCAACCAATTAATAACACTTTTTTCGTTACTCATTACATTTTCTATTTGTTAAATCCTACCGCAAGCCGCGTTAAAGGAACCTCGTTCCAAAAACGTCCTGCAAAGATACATTCCGAAACTTTTCTTTTACCACAAAACCGCCATTTTGTTTTATAAATGACTTATATCTCCTTAATGGCTTAAAGGTTTTAGTTGAAATTTTGCAACTTACTCATCCATAGCCCTAAAAGAAAGAAATAATGAACTTGTTCCAGTAATCCATTAAAAAATGGCTGCCATTTAAACATTTAAAATAAAAATGACTAAAAACTGTAATTTTCTATACAAAACTTTAAGAAACAATTTTTGTAGTCCATTTGGTTTCCTATGGAGTAGTATAACTGTCAAAACTAACGAAAAAAAGTAACCATTTAAAAGCGTACGTTAGTTTGACGGGCTCATCTTTCATAGAAACAAAGAGTACGCAATAATCAATTTGCATGATCAATTAATTAAGTTGGACGCCGCTTTACCGTTTTAGCTGCTATACCATCGGCCATTTTGAAACGGATAAATGGAACAAGTTGATAATAGTTTATTTTTATTCAAACCGTTGAGCCCTTCTACATATACAGTGTTTGATAAAACTCTGTACCCAAACTTCAGGATATTGTTCCTTAGACCAAAATAAGAAAAATAGCCCCGAAAACGAATAGTTTTCCAGATATCCGCCATTTTGTTCTTTATACAAAATAATTAATGTCTAGAGGACGGTTTGACTGATTGAGTTCAAACTTGGCATGAAGTTTAACCTTACAATGATATATCTCAAGAAAAATAAGAGATTAAATCTAATTAAGCTTTTCAAAATGGCGGCTGTTTGAAAATTTCAAACCTAAATTACTCAAAAACCGTTAATTTTAACGAAAAATATCAAGACACCTTTTTTGTAGCGCTTTTTATTCACTATCGGATAGTGTAACTCTAAAAACAATCGGATAAAGGATAATAGTTAAGTTATGAGTAATAATTGGTTTGTTCAACCCGGCATCCTATACCAACACAGTAATTACTACAATATTGTACGTACATTTGCTGTAATTATCTTTAACTTAGCTATTATCCTTCATCCGATTGTTTTGGCAGTTACAGCATCCGATAGGGAACCAAAAGGGCTACAAAAAAGGTGTCTGGACATTTTTTCTTAAAAAGTACGCTTTTTGAGTAATTTAGGTTTGACATTTTCAAACAGCCGCCATTTTAAAACGCTTGATTTGGATTTAATCGATTATTTTTCTTGAGATATATCATTGTTAGGTTAAACTTAACGCCTAGCTTGAACTCAATCAGTCAAACCGTTCTCTAGATGTGAATTGTTTTGTACAAAAAACAAAATGGCGGATATCTGGAAAACTAATTGTTTTCGGGCCTTTGTTTATATGAACGTTTTTCCTATTTCGACCCATAGAACCATTACCCGAAGTTAGGCTGTTTACTTATGGGACACCCTGTATATGTAATTAATAAAAACAAAATGGCGGATAGCTGGTAAATAAAGCGTTTCCGGACACATGTACGTAAATACGAAGTTATTTCTTCATTTAGACCCATAAGCCTGTCAATTAGTTTGACTGGTTGAACATCAATAAGAACAAAGGGTAGACAATAACTAATGTTCATTATAAATTAAATAAGTTGGATGATTTTTGTACTGTTACGGTTTGATTAGCTTTAAAAATTATACTACTAGAATTGAAATTAAATGGGCTACACGAACGTAGACTTGCCGATTTTTATAAAAACGCTTACTACTTTTTAATAATTTTAATTTAAAATGTTTAGGTAGCTGCTATTTAGAAACGGATTATTTTAATAAATTTATTTATTTTTTCAAAATAGGTCTTTACATTGATGAGTATCGTGTAAAATTTCAACTTAATCGGTTGAACCATTCTACAGATATATAAACTATTTAGTAAACACATCAAAATGGCGTATATCTAATAAAAGAAGCCTTTCCGTACATACGTGTTGAAGTTGAATATTTATTTTGACACATATTTATTCACTCCATGAATTATATCTGCGCAATACACAATCACTGTATATAGTGTTTGCGCAGTTTTTTTAAGTGTTAGGTTTGCGCATGAAAAATGCGAGGAAGTTGGAGCGCATGTTATTGTAGCGTTTGTTACAACTTGAAATGATTTACGAGTACGTCCCAACCATTGCCGTACAAGTAAGTGTCCCTAGCTGAGATATTTCATTAACAGAAAACAATTAGTGCCGCATTGTTCTATAAAGGGTTAGGTCTATTGTGTGAAGGTTGTAGCGTGGTGTCCTTCGAGTAGTATTTTAACTTAGATTAATTTAGAAATATTAATTACAAATTTCTGTAAGATATAAAAAGGACTAAAATTGGCAATTTAAACATCAGAAAAATATTTGCTATAATAATTTGAAATGGCAGTTAAACCCCATTCATAATTTTTGTTACAGAGCATAAGTTATCAAAGCTTATATACTTTGTGTAGCAAATCGGGACACATTTTTGACGTATCTGATCCCGGTTTGAAGTTATTTTTAGTTAATGATGGATGTTGAATTTTATTATAATTACTTGTTCGGACATTTTCCATCATTTGTGTGTTAAATTATCAAACACGGCGTTTCGGGAATACAAATAAATTCCCGTTCTCGAGTGACTAAAACTAACGGTCATAAACCTAGGCAACTAGGCCTATGTAAGGGTGAACAAAGTAAAACTACAAATTAAAACTACAATTACTAATAATCTTAAATATCTTAAGTGATAAATCTCAGAGCTAATACTGAGAAGTCAAACACACCAACCACAGACAAAACACAAATCAAACACTAAGCACACGCAATTGATGGCAAGCGTCTAGTTGACCAGTTGGAGTGAGACTGAAAACTGGCCAGAGTTTTAAGGCGTGGCTAACAGGAAGGGGTAGTTCCCTATTGTTTCATATAGTTCAACTGTTTCGCACGGGAACGGGTTATATCACCACGTGGTGATTCTACTGGTAAAAGTTCAGCATTTTTATTAGTCGGTAAAATTTCTGTTTTATTATTAATATGGTTATTATAATCAAGTTTTAGTTCTTTTTTTAATAATGGAAGCCACAGTGGCCTTACTTCAATGCTTATTTGGCGGATAGGGTTGTCCGGTAGTTTTATATATGAGGCTTCAATTATTTTACTTTGTCCGAACAAGTAATTATAATAAAATATCTGATCCACTATGATTTTTTGGGGCTTGGGGGTTAAAAAGTTAAAATGTAGGTCACGTTATAACCATCATTGTAAAGCTTATTAAAAGCGAATCAGAATAACGCAAACTAGAGCTTAGTATCTTGTTCATTGTTGATAACCTTGGAACTACGTATATTTTATATATATTATTTACTAGCTGGCCCGATCCGGCTTTGCACGCATAGTTAAATCAAAGTTAAATGTATACAGTATTAAAAAAAAATCAATAAATATATTATACTACAGTATGTATTTCTTATGGGGATTTTTAGTAACTTTGACCCCTCCAAACCCCCTACAATTTTTATTTTTTTTAAAAAACCTTTCTTAGCGAGCACCCACGGCCCTAGAGGAAGCTACATACCAAATTTCATACCAATCCGTTCGGTGGTTTTTGAGATTTCGTGATGAGTGAGTCAGTGAGTGGTATTTGGATTTTATATATATATAGACTAGCTGACCCGTGCGGTGTTGCCCGTGGTGGTTGGTATTTTCATTCAATAATAAAATAAAAAGAATAAAATAACAGATAATATAGATGTTTGCTCCAATATTTCCATTAACAGCTGTAATTATTTTTGTATTTCTAGCTTTTAGGTTAGGGTTTTAAAGTGTATACCTTAGCCTTGCTGGTTCTTTTAACCATTATTATAAGTGCTGTTATAAAATATAAGAAATAATTTAATTTGAACATTTAACATTATTTGTCTCTTAGTTTTGAGGTTATTATTAATCCTACACCTTTATTATAAATAAAACATGACATAGTTTCTTAGAAGGTTCCATTGGGGGTTGGCGTGCGGAGCAGGCAGGGGTCCCCCCTAGTAACATACATAATTAACTAACAAAATCACTCTGTGCAATAATAGTAGGCTAAACTGCCCGACGAGCCAGCTACAGCGCGGCAATTAAAGCGCTTTAAATAATCGACGATTGCTAAGTAAGTACTAACGGTAGGTGAAAATGGCTTTCAGATATGAAACAATAAACTCTTTGGCAACATATCTCAGCAGATATATTTTTCTCTTACCAAATAACAAAACTTTTTCTCGTATGTCAAAAATTTAATGTTCGTTTGTTTTTAATTAAATTTATGTTTTAGAAAAATATTTTTTTTATTCGACAGTGTTAAGTTTTGTACATTTGAAGCACACTGTTGCCTTCAGCAAGGTTGGGTCCTTCTAACTGTGAAGTTTCATAATTTTTGAATGATGTTTAGAGGTGTAAATGACGTGATATGTTAAGCGGCGTCGATTGCTCGCGCTAGTCAAGAGCAGAGGTCTTGCCGAGATTTGGCCGCTAATGGCGGACCCTTTTGGCTTCACTGCCCGGCATGCATTCAGTATAGGGAAAGCCACTTTATAAGTCTGTACTTTCTGATATAACGAAGGATGTACTGTACCCGTATTGCATATCCTGCGCCTTAACCCAGAGGCTCGAGTCCTTGCTTCTACTTTCTGTGCATCTCGATTGCCTATCCAGCTCCTGACATAAAAAGTGGTTTAGTCCTGTAGGTTTTGCTTCTTAAGGGTCTGCTCCAGTAAACGAGAAAGCAACCGGAAACGAAAGCGCTACTCACTATATCCCTATCTAAACAGTGCAATTTCTTGCAGCTGAATGCTTTGACATTGCCTCATTTCAAACCATTTTACAAGTCTATCTTTTGTAATTGAGTGTTGCAAAAAAAAAAACTGAACAATCTTTATAAAATTTCGGATCCGGCTTGCAAATTATTTTTCATTATTAATTTTTTTTGTGTTAGGAAAAAAAAGCAAACTATGTACTTACAAAATGTCAATTACATAATAAATCAAAAGCATTAAAAAAAACTAAATTGCAAGAAGGGAGCGTATTGTGACTGTGCTTGAAATGAGACCTTGCAAACAATATTATGATAAAAAATAAACGAAATAAATGGTTTGAAATTTAACATTGCTCTTATGGGATAAAAATCCAAGATGACCGCTACTACAGCGGAGCCTTAAAAGCGAATCAGAATAACGCAAACTAGAGCTTAGTATCTTGTTCATTGTTGATAACCTTAGAACTACGTATATTTTATATATATGATTTACTAGCTGGCCCGATCCGGGTTTGCACGGATAGTTAAATCGAAGTTAAATGTATACAGTATTAAAAAAATACTAATAAAAAATCATAAATATATTATAA